>OZ038477.1:152500275-152605275 GCA_964036315.1 Acanthosepion esculentum
ATCATCCATGAAAATATTCCTTGATGCTTCTCAAAATGCAGACACATTTTTTCTGCGTCAGGTGGGAAGGGTGAGACACATACTGAGCATAATTATATGATGCTACTATGAAAGCACAGTCAGCTCATAGCTATCAGGAGTTTCGCGACTGATCAGTTTTAATAAGGGAATGTTGTGATATATAAAAGCAGGAATGAATTGACAAAAATTATTTGTACTAACCACTTAGATGTATGCAATTTATACAAAGGACAAAAGAATTGCTTTTACGTCTGTTAGTTAGTTAAGTTAGATAGATAGATAGATAGAGAGATATGCATGAGTACACAAATAATCACAAAGTAAATAAAGAAAAAAGAAAGAAAATGAAAAAGAAACATACGGAGGAACCTATCTATCTATCTATCTATCTATCTATCTATCTATCTATCTATCTATCTATCTATCTATCTCTCTCTCTCTCTCTCTCTCTCTCTCTCTCTCTCTATATATATATATATATATATATATATGATGAAGATTCTACATCCACACATTTGCTTACACACACACACACACACACACACACACACACACACACACACACACACACACACACACATATATATATATATATATAAATATATATATATGTATATATATATGTATATATATATATATATATATATATATATATATATATATATATATATATATATATATGAGAAATAACATATATATATATATATATATATATATATATATGTAATAACATATAAGTCACTTGGACTTTTCTTGATTTATTTATAATAATTGATGCATAAGTAACTTTAAACCTTTTTATTTATCGAATATATATATATATATATATATATATAAGAGTGAGAAAGAGGAAGAAAAGGTGGATTAGCTTAAGTATAAAGTTACCGATTCTAAATTAAAAAAAATATATATAATCCATTGGTTTCTGGATGACTGTTGGTTTGTAGCAGTAAAAATGAAAACACACATAACTCATCATTCTTGAAAAGAGAAATACAAAAAGAAATATTCATGATGAAAGTAGTGAAAATGAAAGTCTTGTTAATACAGAAAAAGCTTCCGACAGTGCGCTTCGGAGGTTTTTCTTTTCAATGGGGAGTGAGGGGTGGAAAAAGTTCTCGATTTGACCCACTTGCTAAAATCAGTAATTCATTGACCAAATATCAAAATACTGATTTTCTACAACTAAGCTTATTTTGGGATGTCAGTGATACTGACAACTTTTCAGTGTCCCTCAAATAATTCATATTTACAATTATTGAAAAAAAAAAAAGCTGTAAAGTCAATAACCACGCGGTAACTATACAAGCGCATCCAAGGAAACAATAATGACATGCGTGAGACAAAGTCACAGGTGCATTTCTCTTCTTACGCTACCTTTGTTCACATGCAGTATTCGCTCGCTACAGTTGAAATCTTTATAAAAACGTTTTCTCACGAAGCGAGAGAAGTAAAAAAAGAAATGAGTGGAGGACGGAGTGAGTGAGAATGGGGGGAGTGAGAAGTGGAGAGTGAGAGAGTGAAAAGGGAAATACTAATGTATGTGTGTTTATGTATATAAGCACACAGAAACACACAGAAACACACAGCAAACCCGCACGCATGTAGATATTTACATGCGCACACATACACTTGTCTATCTATCTATCTATCTATCTATCTATCTATCTATCTATTAGAGATACTTAAAAAGAGAGAAAATGAAAGTAAGTACAAATTAAATAAAAGTTGAATAAATTTTTAGACAATTTTTTTTATACAAAAATGTCAGAATAAAAGAGGATAAATGGCGAGCTTCTTCAGAAGAAAAAAAAAGTTACACATAATAAATCGACACAGACTCCGATTGCGGGTGACTACGAATGGGGAAAAATATTACATCAACGCTAACTTGACAAGATGTTTGATTGTGATGAGAGTTTATCGAGAAATTATTTAGTCGATCGCCGTTTCCACACGCCGTTAAGTCAAGGAAATGACCACCGATTTACAGACAAGTCACTGGCGTATAACCTCATGCCTCTCAGTTTCTTGTGCACACGTGTTTACTGGCTTCATGTTTTACCGGCGGCGAACGCTCTGATGACGGGAAACTGTTGTTTGTTTGTTTTGTTTATTGTTAGACGAATGGGATTGGCGTCAGCTGTGAAAATCGCCGGTGGCAGAAAAGATCCTTTCCTTAGGGTGAGACATTTTTTTATGCAAATAATTTTCGTTTTTCAACGCTAAAGAATGAAATGAAAAAAATAAATGTCAGTTTTTAAAATACTGAATTGTTAGAATTTGTTACTGCCAAATTCTTTCATGTGAACACTTCTGGCACCGATTCCGTTTGCTTATATGGGAATTATTCAGATTGACAAAAACAGTTGCCCAGCAGGCAATACTGAATTATTTCGTGTGTATATACACACGCACGCATACGAACACACATTATGGATTTTAAATCTTTTATGCTAAAAATAAAAATGTGATTCATTTTCATCATTTGATATTCTTTACCGGAAAAAAACCCCAAATAAACAGCAAAAATTATGTGCCGTTTATGAAGATGGTGCTATAGCTAAGAGTAAGTAGTTTTCTGGATTCAGAATTTGAAATTTCAACATGGGAAAAAAGGGAATGTTGCAAAAAGTCTGCAGTCGTTGATGATTTGATGATGACCAAATAAAATAATTCCGTTCACACGACACGGGATATTGCAGAGAGATTACGCATATCTCATATAAGAAATGGGAGGCATTTGAAAACTTTTGGATACGTTAATCGCTACTTTCTTTTTGTGCCATACGATTTAAAGAAAAAAAATGATGGGCTGCATTTCCATCTGAGATTCTCTGCACAAACGCAACAAATGCAACCCATTTTTTGAAAGAACAGTCACAGGTGATGAAAAAGTACCGACAACAATTTGAAACAAAAAATGTTCTGTGAAAAACGAAATGAGCCACTATTAAGCACTCCAAAAACTGGTTTTCATCCGAAGAAGTTGATGCCATGTATCTGGTAGGATTGAAAGAGTATTGTGTGTTATGAGCTCCTTTCACAAAATCAGACGTTGAATTCAGACAAGTAGCGTTCCTATTTGGACCGATGCAATCGATGAAAAAATAGCAATCGGAAAGTAGTCTTCTATCAAGTCATCACCAAATCTCATGTCTCTCTGCAGATCCAGCAGCTTGGTTGGGATATCTTGCTATATGCACTGAACTTACCTAAGCTGGCATCTTCTGGTTACCAGTTATTTCGATGCAAACAAAATTCTTTAATGGAAAGAATTTCAGATCTCTGGAAGCGTGTAAAAACAGATCAGTCATAAACATGCCAAGTTCAGGTAGGACGGAGTCATGAAGTTGTCTCAGTTCCTGGCGCACGATATATATATATATATATATATATATATATATATATATATATATATATATATATTAACTGATTTAAAATATGTTTTTTTTCACTACACAGTAATAACCATGTTTCAAAAATGGAAGCTAAAAGCTTCGAATTTAATTTTGTTATTAAGTTAAAGATATTAGTTCCATTTCCTCCTCAAGCAAATTTTGGAGTAACTTATTTTTAAATTTACAGTTTTAAAGGCACGGCAAAGATTCATAATTGAGTGTTTCCAAGGATACAGAGAAATCCACTCATTTAAACAAGGGGTGGTAGCGTGTTCAATTTCAATGTTCGTTGTATCAGTTAATAGTTACATTCGAAAGCGGGGTTATGTTTAGGGATGGGTAGGGATGTATTTTTCTACAAATTCTGACATCCGCTAAATGCATGTCGTCTGGGTTTTTTATAAAATTTTTTATTGTTAACGGCAAAAAATTCTTACGGCATTTTGTATATTTAAAGATTTTTCGGGGCTGTTTAGGCTAGAATATGTTTTATATAACTACAATTCTAAAAAATGTTAATTTTTAATTTTTAATAGACTATATTTCTTTTTAAAACCAAGTAAATGTATTAGAATTACTTACAGTATGTAAAATTATTTTTTCAGATCGAGCATAAGTATGTATATTACCAGGTTACATTTTTCTTTTTTTTTAATGTAAAATTTATGACAATGACGGCAAAGATAGTTAACTTATTTCATTGATTCAGTAAACTTTTATTTTTTATAAACTTAGTAATATATATTTTTCTCATGTATGTACAAAGGACATGGGTCATTTAATGACCTACATATTCTAACTTATCATATTAATTTCATTTAACTTTAGGTGTTTTATTGGATTCTTTTAAGTGTTTGAAGTACTTTGAGAGAGGTGTTAAGGTTAGAATACGTTTTATTTAACTACAATTTTAAAAGATGTTTAGGTTAGAATCCGTTTTATTTAATTACAATTTTAAAATATTTTACTTTTAAATTTAATCGACTATATTTTTTTTATAAAACAAGTAAATGTAATAGAATTACTTACAGTATTTAAAATTATTTTTTCACATCAAATATAATCATGTATATTACCAGGTTTCATTTTTTAAAATTTAATTTTTAAATATTGTTTAAAGAAAATTTTTGACAATGACGGTACAAAATAGCTATTTCATTTCTCTGATTCAGTAAATTTTTATTTTTTATAAACTTAGTAATATATAGTTTCTTATGTATGCATAAAGGACATGGGTCATTTAATGACCTACATATTCTAGCTTTTCTTATTAACTTCCATTTTACTGTAGGTGTTTTATTGGATTCTTTTAGGTGCCAGAAGTACTTTGATAGAGGTGTTTGATTTTTATATTTATTTATCCTAAACGAACTTTGATGTTGGTTGAACCTTTTTTTGAACTCATGGCTAGTGCAACCTATATATATTTTTATGTTTTCAGGATTTTCAATAGAAGATATATTGCATTGGTATACTAATGATTCCATACAACATTTATTTTGTAGAAGACAGTTTTGAGGGTTTCTACAATTACATAATTTTTGTTTATTCTCATCAGTTTTTGTTTTTATTTTTCCATTGTATAACGTTTTTTGGTTCTGGTATAAGTGTTTATTTAAAATATTAGCATTATGTTTCTTAATAGTTTTTTCTAAGTTATCAGTACAGCTATAACTTAATTTTAGTGTATTTTTATTGAAAATAGTACTTAGTTTACTTTCACTGGGGAAATGCTTGACTATTAATGCGAGGAATTTTTGTCCTAATTTGCTCTTTACCGTTTGGTTGTATGGGGGCGTATACCAAATTATTTTTCTACTTCTGTTTTTTCTATGCTTACTATTTTCATTCATAATATAAGTTAGTTTTGGGTTTTTGTAGCCACTATCTTTTAGATCTTTATTATAGAAATTAACATGTTCATCAAAAATCTTGTCATCTGCTGAATTTGTATTTGAATTTGTGCTTATTCATTTTCCTTTATGAATCAGTACCGATTTTTTCGCATTTACAATAATGTTCTTTTCTTCTTCTGTAATATCTGTGTACTGGGTGGCAAAGTTCAACGCATTCATGAACAGTTCTTTAGATATTGATTGGTAATAATTTTCAGTATGAAACTGCATTAGTGTACAGTTGTTTTTTCTTTTATACAAGTAAACCAGCTTACGGTACTGATTCATAAAGGTGAGCAATGGATAAAGAAATCATATGACCACTTTGACATCACAATGGGATCACTAGACTCAGCCGAGTCTTCTGATCTCATAGGTCTTTTTATATTATACAACCTTACAGCGAACCGTGATATTGATTTAACTGACATTGGTTTATACAGGGACGATGGTCTTATGGTTATTAGGAACTCTACTAACTTCAAAATAGATAAAATTAGAAAGGTATTATATAAAGAAGTAAAAGCATGGGTTTAAAAATTACCGTCAGCACTAAATTAAAAAAAAGTTAACTTCCTTGATATAACATTAGATTTAAAGAAAAATAAATACACACTTTATAAAAAACTCAATACCAATGCTTTATATATACACGCTAAATCAAATCATGGAGTGGATTTCTTTTGTATCCTTGGAAACATTAAATTATGAATCTTTGCCGTGCCTTTAAAACTGTAAATTTAAAAATAAGTTAATCCAAAATTCGCTTGAGGAGGAAATGGAACTAATGTCTTTAATTTAATAACAAAATTAAATTCGAAGCTTTTAGCTTCCATTTTTGAAACATGGTTATTACTGTGTAGCAAAAAACATATTTTAAATCAGTTAATTTATAATATTAATGCTCTGTAAATTTACATTCAGCACTATTGTGTAAAAATAAAAATATCTATAAGAACACCGGATTATATATTTTACTGTTCTTTCTTTTCACACACACACACACACACACACACACACACACACACACACACACACACACACACACACACACACACACATATATATATATATATATATATATATATATATATATACAGCTTAGCCGACCTAATTCAGCTTCCTACTGATATGGGTTTTGTTTATCACTGTTGTCTTTAAATATTATATTATATTAGTATTAGTTTTGTTAAGATATGGTGTATTATCCTGGACATAAATTTACCATAGAAACCTAGAGATTAGAGCTATTTCTATACATTTACTTTCTCTTTTAACTGAAACTGCATTCTTTAATGAAAATTATGGCTAGACATATTAGGAGGAAACACAAATGCAGTGAATGTTTTTTTTGTAAAAGATCCCCATTTGTGTTCATATATTCTTTTATTTAAATTCTGAGATATTTTACTTGTGTATTTCTTGACATTTTTACAGTCCATACTTACAATTTCTACTACAAGTTTTAAGTTGTAATTATTTTTTATTTATTAAATTTCTTATTGTTTACATTATTTACATTATTCAGACTATTGTCCTCATCTTTGTCGCCATATTTCTTACAACGTTTCGGCCGTTCTACGCTCCGGCCTTCTTCAGGTGGTTGGAATGTTGAACTGAACCTTTATTTCGCTCACTGGGGTAGACTGTTCTAGTTCCACGTGCCATGTTTAATGGATGTCAGTTATCAGATATCTCTTCAAGGACACATGGCACAGTGGATAAAAGCGTTGGTTAGATCCAGTTACAGGACCCAAAGAGTGTGAGTTCAATACCCGGTTGAGGCAGTGGAGAACTTTCAGAGGGAAAAAATAACAGGAGATAACTGATAACTGACATCCATTAAACATGGCACGTGGAACTAGAACAGTCTACCCCAGTGAGCGAAATAAAGGGTTCAGTTCCACATTCCAACCACTTGAAGAAGGCCAGAGCGTACAACGGCCGAAACGTTGTAATAAATATGGCGACAAAGATGAGGACAATAGTCCGAATAATGTAAATAATGTACATAATACCTCATCTCAGAAATATAGACAGATATTCTTATTGTTTCTTTTAGATTTTGATAAATTCATTTCAATTGTAATCGTTACTGAGTTGGTCGGTAGTATTTTGTACCTAGTTTTATCAAGACTATTTATATTATTTACCTTCTTAAGTTTATTAATACGATAAGCTTTACTTTTCGCATTATAATGAAATAATTAGGATAGTGGTGTTTTAAAGGATTTTCAATGTATTTCTCCTTTTCATGTCAATACTGAAGGCGGCAAATTGTAAGTGATCCTAAATA
Source organism: Acanthosepion esculentum (assembly GCA_964036315.1). Classification (NCBI taxonomy): domain Eukaryota; kingdom Metazoa; phylum Mollusca; class Cephalopoda; order Sepiida; family Sepiidae; genus Acanthosepion; species Acanthosepion esculentum. The sequence goes on from OZ038477.1 coordinate 152,507,889, forward strand.
GAAGTTAATAATGAACAAAGTAACTAATAATAACAAAACAAAAGTCATTGAAACAAAGCAAGTTCAGTCGACCAATGATGACAGTTCCAGAACAAAGTAACTATAAACAATTAATAATAAACAGTTAATAATTATCTCGGATTTTAGTTTGGCATTATGGTGTAAACAAATATAAAATCAAGAATAATTATCAGTTTTGAAAATCATCATTTTATATTTTAAGCTAGAATACCGATCGTTTGTATGAGTAAAAAATACAGTGAGTCACCAAGCAGGTTCTCATCCATATATTACCAGATATCGAGATGAATAAAGTTGACTTTATAGCAAATATATTTACTATTTTTTTAATTTTTGCCCTTGACCCGACATTAAAGTATACATTTGACTTTGACATGCGATTAAAGGATACATTTGACCTTGACACGAGATTAAAGGTATATTTGCACTTGACATGGAATTAAAAGATACATTTACTCTTGACCCAACATTTTGAAAGAACGTTAATGGTTTAGGGTTGCACTTGAATAGAATTTAATCCTGGAATGAACCAAAAGTAATTTAATAAAGTGTATAATCTCATGAAACATTGATACATTGATGGAGATGAATGGAGATGCAGTCAAGAAATATAATGAATTTTAAAAAGACCATCTAACACTGACAGGCGAAGCAAACGCAGAAAATGTTACATAAAACATAATGTTCATATCGAATCAACCGGGTTTGTAAACAAATAGCAGAGATTTACCAGTTTTAGGATTATTGCATTTAAATATCGAGGAAACACACCTAAAACATAGATATATTTAACGCACACGCGAACACACAAACACATACACACACATATATGTGTGTGTCTGTGTGTGTGTGAGTTTGTGTGTGTGTGTGTGAGAGAGAGAGAGAGAGAGAGAGAGAGGGGATATGTAAAGGCTTTTATCTGCATTGATGAATATAGGTAACAATGCAGAGGTAACTGTAATCATTACGACTTTTCTAAAATCCACATTAACAAAAATATGAAAATATTCTTCATGTAAACTGAAAATATTTTTATTCCTGCGTTTCCTTTGATAGCAATAATCAATGGGGCTAGAAATAATTTTATATTTAATATATGAAACTCAAAGTGTTTGTTTGTGTGTGTGTGTGTGTGTGTGTGTGTGTGTGTGCATGAAATCCTAAAAAATTAATTAATTATATAAACTCTGTTATCTGTTCGTGTGTGTGTAAATATTGTGACATCAAACCTGTGATATCAAATAAAGACAGTTTTATCATTTATAATATAATCATGTATCTTATATCTTGCACAAATTATCAGTTCGTGCTTCATAGAGATAATTAAATGCCTATCCAGTTTTAATTGAGATAACTAATTAGCGCATTCAGCGTTATAACTAAATGGCTTACATATTCACATAAAGCTATTTTTTGCCTTGAAAATGGTAACCATATTAGCATTTAGATCATTGTTTAGGCGTAAAGAGAAGTAATTAACACATAAAGGAGAGTTAGGAATTCTGACATTTTCAAATAGTATATTTTGAAAACATAACAAATATTATAAATTATGTTATAACATGCTGTGTAAAAAGCAGTTCATTAGGTTAATACATTTTGGTAATCGTCTAAACTACAAAAATGATTTCGCGAGAAACATTTTATGACATTCAGCAGATCTCTCAAATAAATAACTGTGTATCATTGTTATATTTTTTCTGTACAACTTTTAACCCGTCCGACCAGATCATTTGTATCTTGATATATACTGATGATGATAATGATGATGGTCATCATGTGAATTTATATATAGCAATAATTAATCCTGCAAATGATTGCAAGCATAATACTCAGTGATTCATAAATAAAACCCTGTACCAGACTACAAAGGCCTTAGTAAATACCCCCAAATAGAAATGAACAATCTATCTATCTATCTATCTATCTATCTATCTATCTATCTATCTATCTATCATGAAATACTTTTACAAACTAAAAATATTCTGTGAATTTAACATCTGTCATAAAACATCTCGAAATCACTTTTTTCGGCAAGTAATAGGAATAGATTCAGGTGAATAATAATTGGGACAGTGTCAGACAGGAAGAAGCAGTTACATTAAGCGGAAGCGATAAAGCAGTACCCATCATACCCTCGTTTCCAGCCGGACGTTTAACGAGCGCCATCATTTATTTCTTGAATTGTTTGGTGTATATTTTACTGGAGCTTTTAAAATAAAATCATAAAAATACAAAATTTATTTTCAAATCATTGAAATAAAGAACTTTCTAAATCATTCATTAAAATTGTAAATTTTGATTGTTCCTTTCATTGTAAAAGCTTCTTTTCATTTGGACATCAAATGCTATATGATATTTTTGCTGTTCATTTTACAGGCAAAAAAATGACACAGAAGCTTTCTCTCTCTCATTCTTTTTTCCCATTTCCGTCTTTCTCTTTGTCACTCGAATGTAGAGTGCAAAAGGATAATAACTAACAGGAGACAGAAAAAAATAAACGAAGATATATTCAGACTACGATTCTCAATTATTATTTTTTTTATCATGACGGTTTTATCATGATTTTTTTTGTCTTCTGTTATTTGAAATTAGAATTACTTATAAGAGAAAAATGATAAATGACATACGAAAAGCGAAATGGAAGCTGATACTTATTGCTTCATGAATCTACAAACACACACACATACACAGTGGGAGAGATAGATAGATAGATAGATAGATAGAGAGAGAGAGAGAGAGAGAGAGAGAGAGAGAGAGAGAGAGAGAGAGCGCTTCCTCTCTTTTCTCGACCAGCCAAATCAACTTGTTAATGAAAATCTTTTGTATTTAATAAACGTGAAACTAGATATTTCCAAGGTAAACTTTTTTTCAGGAATTCCTGATGTTCAAAGCGTAATTTCTTTGACAAGAGAACATATCTGATTAAAAGCATGGTGATTATTTCAATAGAGGAAATTAGATTTTCAAACATTACATTAATTTCTCTTCGTTTCCGATTTATTTCGAAAATGCAGAACAGTAAATAATCTTTCTGCATCTTATAACTGCCATGTTCACTTGCGTTTGTACTTTGAATGCTTGAACTCTTGATGATATTTAATTTTTTTGTACAGAAAATCTGCCTTCTTAAAAAAAAAAACAGGCAATCAAAATCACGTCAGTCGAGATTCTACTATTGAATTGAATGATCATTTACATAGCTTACTTCATTTAAAACAAATTTACAGTTTTGTCACAACAAGTCAAGGCTACTCACTAAAATAGCGAAATGGGTCACTAGACCAGCGTTCTAATTACCGCTCTACGGTAGGTACCAACTTTGTAGTGATGCTGGAACATTTTCTTCGTTATCAGAAAAAGCAGGAAGAGACAGAAAAGTTGACATTTTGCAGCATCGAAATCGAGCAAATTTTGTTATACACAGACACAGAGATGCGGATCTCTTTCCCTATCTATCTATCTATCTATCTATCTATCTATCTATCTATCTATCTATCTATCTATCTAATTCTGTTTAAAACTATCTATTTTACTCTGTTCAGACGTAGAAACACACGTGCGCTCCTACGTTGCAAAAGTTGGTGAAATAGCCGTATAACAGTAATAAAACTCAATGACACCCAGCTTTTACTCAAGTAAAAGGTTTATGTAAAATAAAGCTCATGTGAATAGAATGACATATATTCTATCAACACTAGGATCTGAAATCGATGGGACAGAAATAAAGTAAGCTTCTTCTCGTGATGACTAATAATTACAGTTATCGTAAATGTTGATGTAAATCTACCACTATATTGATTAGTTTTTTACGGTTTATCAACCTCTATTTAAAAGGTTATTTAAAGCCGAGATATATTTTGGATTGTAAGATAACCTGTTTTTGCAAGATAATATTGCATTAGTAATCTTTCCAAATCCTGCTATTTAAGCTTCTGATGTGGACAGATGGATTCATACCTTTCCTAACAGTACATGCGCATAACTGAATGTAAATCACTGAACTGGAGTTCGAACTCGCCTCTCTAATTTCTCATTCCTTTCCGCTAGCCATTACACTACCTTCACATCCACAAATCCGCTGTTAGAGTTATTCATTTACTAGCCTGAGTCTGGTACAAGACTATAGTCGTCGGACATTGCGAAAATAAAACTTAGTAAACGAAATACTTTGCACGAACGTAGACATTCATACATTTTCATATAGACAACGAAATCTGAAAGTTACTTTACATTGTTTTAAGTTTATCAATACATTCGATTACTTGTAAATTATTATACTTATGTGAGATAGACGCAAATAAACTCAGATAGATAGATAGATAGATAGATAGATAGATAGATAGATAGATAGATAGGATTATAGTTGGCGGAACACGTTGCCGAGTATTAGGGTGCTTATCGACATTTCCTTCTTTGTGAAATGAGTCCTATTCTGGATCTAAAGAGACGTCCGCAGCCACCACATGATAAGGTAGGTGGGGTTAGAGGATGGAGAGTTCTGTTTTTTAGTGGGAGGGGCTCTTTTCGTTTCTTCTATTTTTCGTCTAGTGTTTTCGAAGGATGTTTTTTTCATGGACTTTTCTTATTCAATTATTTCTTTCTGCAGCTTCAGTCTCCCAATTGACTAGATCGATTTCTGTCCCCAGAAAGGTGTTTTTGAGCTGATCTCTGAATCGACGACGTGAGGTTCCAGCTTGTCTCTTGCTAGATGCAACCTTTGAGAAGAGGATTTGTTTGGGTAGGCGGATGTCTAACATTCGGGCAAGGCGTCAAGTCCATCGAAGTCGGTGGTGAGTCATGATGGTTTCTAGGTTCTCTATTTATGCGTGGAGAACTTCGATCCGGTTCTGCTATGTGCTCAACATGATTCATTTGGTGGAACCTTGCAAGTTTGTGGATGTCTCTTCGGTAGATTACCCAAGTCTTACAGGTGTACAACCGCTCGGTAAACTATGAGCTTGCTGGTTTGTGTTAGGCCAAGATTGCCGAAGAATATTTTTGAATAGTTTCCCGTATGCTACGTGGGTTGCCTTGATTCGGTTAGTGACGTTTTTTTTCAGCGGATGCATTTAATGTTATTACGTTACCAAGGTATGGAAATTATTCAAAATTCTCCAGGTTCAGTCCGTTGTTGGTGATATTGACCCCAGGTAGTGGTTGATATCCCGTTTGGGGTTGGAGAAGGACCATTTGTCTTTGCCACGTTGATGGTGAATTCGTAGCGCATGTACGCCCTGGAGAAGTTGTCCGCTAAGTTCTAGAGGTAACCGGCTATGTTGAAGAGGCTGCTATCGGGTTGTTATCAGGAATCTCTTGAAGTATTGCCGCCAAGTGAGTGGAGAAGAGGGTAGGAGAAACTACGCACCCATGTTTCAATAACCCTCTGATGGGGAAGGGTTCGTAAAACTGGTTTGATGTTGGACACGGCCCATCATTCCTCCATGTAGAGTTCGGATGAGCGCCGTGAATTTCTTGGGGCATTTACAGCGTCTGAGTACCTGTCACATGGCTGGTCGTAAAACACTGTCAAATACTTTTTCAAGATTGTGGAAAATCATTCCCAGGGTTTTTTTTATTTTGCTGTTTTCTGCGCTTTTCTTGGATTTTTCTCACGGAGAATGTTCCTCTGTTAGCGATGAAAACAATATTGACTTTTAGAGAGGATGTCTTCTGACAAGTTCAGGAGGCAATTGTGAAGGATCCTGGTGAGGATCTTCCCTATGATGGACAGGAGTGAGATGCCACGGTAGTTTTCTTGAAGATGATGACGATATTTGCATCCAGATCTGATTCCATTGGGCCGTCGGTTGATTGGTGTGTCGAGGTCCGCCTTGTTTTATGAGCCCTCTTCCGCGGTTTTGGCCGTTGAGATCGTATAGATCTTTTCATCAAACTCTGATCGTGTAGATCTTTTCCGATTCCTCCGTTGGAGTCTTTGGGGTTTGGTTGCGTTTTGTCTGGCCTTTCCTCTTCGACCTTACCGCCATGGGCGGCCTTACAGATGTTGAACTACAGATTTCTTCGCTCTTGGCATCATTTGGGCACTCAAGCCTACTACGATGACAAGGCACGACCATATATATTTTACCATGATGTTAGAGTGAAAAAAACCTGTTTTATTTCATTGCGCAAAGAAAGCGATATCGTATTTTGAAAAAGGGAAGTCTTTAATTTTCCATTTTTTATTCTTATACTTTTCTTTGCTTATCATATTATAATTTTGTTATATTATTATTCATTTACAATATTTTATAATTAAAATACATATTTTTTGAGTCAATGTATACATGGATTGTTTTCTTATTTTATTTTTAAAGTAAATGTTTTAGCAAATGTACTTTATTAAGACTGTCTATTATCACTAGGAATGGTTATATTAGGAACATTTAATTCATTGTATTTGTTAAATTACTTATACACTGACATCAATAATTCTATATATGTATATTTAATCGTGACATTTCTCTTTTTTTTTGGAAGGAGACGTAATTTTCAAAATTGTAGGAAATGCATTTTGAGTTGAAATGTTTGTTTTGTTTATCATTGACTATTGGTTTAGTATCATCAATTTCTTTCCCTATCATTTATCATTCAAATATTTTAAATAACATTTCCCAATAATTTTATTCTGTTATCCTTTTTTCTATATTGATTGTAGTAATGTAACATTTTTATGAAAGAAGATGTATTTTCAAATTTGCTGGAAATGCGTTTCGAGTCGTAATATTATTTTTTGTTGTTCAGTAGTGACTTCCTTTATTATTTATCTCTCAAGTATTTATTTTTAGCCAAAATAATAATAAAAAATATTCTCATATATTTAATGATAATTAAATACTTTTATTTGCTTTATTCTTTTCTTATTTATCTATTCGTTTCTATTATTGCCATTAAAATAATAAGTCAAAGTGATACATCTGATAATGAATTGTTGACGTATATATATATATATATATATATATATATATATATATATATATATATATATATATAATCTGGAAGGTGTCATTTCAACGCATCGTTCTACTCCATTCGTTTAATTGTTTTTATATTAAAAATCAAAATGGAGGAAAATGAGATGCATTTTTGTCATTTGATGCTTTTTTTTATCCCCGGAAAGGATAAAATGCAATATAAACAGCAAAAATGTTATGTGCCGTTTATGAAGATGGTGAAATATCTGAGTGTCACGTTCGTAAGCGGTTTGCTAGCTTTAAGATCAGAAATTTTGATCTAGAAGGTCGAGAATATTCTGGCAATTTGCAGCCGTTGATGATCAAATCGAACTGATTCAGATGAAACGACACGGGATATCGCAAAGATATGGAACATATCTCATATGTCATATGAGAGGATATAAGGCGTTTGAAGATAGTTGGATATGTGAATGGCTAAGATGTTTGGAGGCCTCATTATTTAACGAAAAAAAAAATGAATAAAGCGCATTTTCATCGGCGATTCTGTACTCAAACGCAACTACCCAATTTTGAAAAGAACAATCATAGACGATGAAAAATGGATTGTTTACAACAATTTGAACCCAAAAAGTTCACGGAGAAAATGAAATTAGACACCATTAACTACTTCAAAAGCCGACCTGTAAATTGAAGAAGGTGAAGCTGTGTATTTCGTCGGACTAGAAGGTCAATGTATATTACGGGTTCCTTTTGCAGAATCATACATTGATTTCAAACTAGTAGTGTTACTAGTGGGTCGGATTAAAGGCAGTAATCAATGAATTGCTAAATCTGAAGGATGTCGTCAGCTTTCAGAATAACGCAGAACTCTCCTCTTTTCAGACCCGGCAGAAATTGCTACAGCTTGTCAGGGGGTATCTAAATACATCCACCATACTTACCTAAGAAACCACCATTGAATTACTTCTCTGGAAGCCTGTTAAAAGCACTTAGACCAATTTATCAGCCAGAAAGATGTCAGCTTCTGGATTTACGGAATCATGAAGATGCCATAAAAAATTAGTAGAAGAAAATGGCATATACGTGGTTGAATAAATCTATGAACGAATATATATTATCTTTGAAATTAACTCTGCGAAATGTTGTTCCAGCCAAATTCATTTTCAAGTTTTAATAGAATGATTGTTTCTACTGAAAACTTTTAAATTCAAGGAATATATTTTATTCTGAATTTATATGCAGACCTTTAGTCCTATTCGATCGCTCAGAAACCGAAGTAGAATCTTACAATTATTTCAACCATTAAATACGCAGATATCATAGACACATTAACTGTTGGTGGTAGCAAGATTTTTTAGCGCCAATCTGTCAATTGAGAAGAACCTGCCTTATAAATCAGGAACAGGATTCTTAGCCTTTGTATGAATTAATCTTATATGTTATTTAGGTTAATACTGACTTCAGACAAAATAGATTCATAAAGTGGAATATAAATTTAGTAATTGTTTGTACCATGAGTGGGCGAATTATTTATTATTTTATTCTAAAGAAGATATATATATATATATATATATATATATATATATATATATATATAGAGAGAGAGAGAGAGAGAGAGAGAGAGAGAGAGAGAGAGAGAAAGAGAGAGAGAATGTTTCTCTTTCTCTTCTTTGTTATGTGGGTGTGCGCGTGTGTTTGTATGCATGTGACGGTGTCTTTTCCACATGAAAATATTTATTAAGATAGTTTTAATGTCTGTCTGTACGCAAAAAATTGGTGTATATACACATATATCTACCTCCATAATCATTTGTTAAATGTTTTTGTTTAAAATTTCGTCTGATTTTATAATTCTTGAAAATTAATTCTCACTTTGTATTGTATTTCAATTTCAGATTTATCACATCAAGTCGTCAAACTAACTATATTTCTTTTATTTCGCCTATTGTCAACAATATAATTCCATTAATACATATAGTCTTCTCTATATTTTCATTTTAAGATTATTTTGACGTAAAGATATTAACAAAAAGGTTCTTTTTGGTTGTTATTTGTCATTTAAATTCGACAGATATCGGATAATATCATCTTAAGAATGTACAGTCTGCCGAAATGTGATGCGACTTTCTTAATAACATTTTTGCTGAAGACTGTAATTACAACAACCTGAGCATTACCGATCCGATCCAACGACAATATTGGTACCTTGAAACTGCGCCAGAGACATAGAAATAAGAGAAAATATATTCGTAATATTTACTGGGCTAAGTCGAAATTTGACACAATGCCATCGATATTGCCATTTGTAGAGCAATAGTCCTCGAATATAGTGGACTCGATCCTCAATGAGTGTTCTACAACTACTTGGAAATTAGTGTTCTTTCTCGATGCACATAAAGCAATGGGTATATCCAAGCCAGCATTTTATTATTTAGCGCTTTCAGTTTATTTTGAAAGTATCAAGAACATATTACAATTAAGTAAACAAAGTCAAACGTCAGGTTAAATTTATGAAAAATAAAACATTGGAAGATTATGCAGCTTTAATGTCGTGAGATATCGGAGAATGCATGCGTGTAAAATAAAAGTAACAATTCTAATCGTTTATTAAGGACATCAGTAATAAACAGGGAGATATTGCAAGCGACGAAAAATTGAAGGAAATATTTGGATTGTAAAGGAAGCAGAAAAAAAAACTTTGCATCTGAAACAAAAGATTTGAACTGATTTTGAAAAATGGAGAACCGCTTTTGTTGAAGCAGACGTGGCATAGTCGGGAAGACTTTTAAGTCAGAGTTAAGTGATTTGGATCTAAAAACAATAGTGATTACTAAAGTGCTATTAGAGATAGAAATTAAAAGAAAGAAAGAAAAAAGAAATAGAGATAATGAATGAGTGGCACAGCGAGGAAAAGATAGAGCGAGAGAATGTGCGAAAAAGAAAAGAGAGAATTTTGAGATGACATAATATGACATAGGATAATGTATTTTGTAAACTACTAATTTTTTTGTTCATGTTCATAAAAACACTCGGAAAAATCCGAATCATAGGTATAATAGGATTTAAAGGGTATGGCTTTCTCTAAAATTAGCATCCAGTACTGGATGGGTGGTATGACTTTCTCCATAGTTACCATCTGTTGAATGGTATGACCTTCTGCAAAGATACCACCGATTGAACCAGAGAAAAAGAAAAGATTATCAAATGCTGTATACACGTGAAAAATATCAGACATCACACTGACCGATATATAGTTATCAAAATATGCAGATATGCGCTCAAATAATTAATGCCACGATTTAGAACATCAGACAAGATAGGAAAAAAATCATAAATTTAAATTCAATTTCATCGAATATCATTCTTAAGTAAAATTATCTAAGTTTATATTTTTTAAAGTTGGGAATAACATATAGCTATATTTATGTACTCATTGATGTATCTGAGTCAATTCATATCTCTCGATCTTTTGACATGAATTTAATTGTATAGTATTATTTAATGTACATATTTTAGGTTAATTCATGCAAATACGTTTATATATATATATATATATATATATATATATATATATATATATATATATATATATATATATATATATATATATATGCAATTTCACCTACGGGTATCTGTGACTGGTTTTATGAAAGCCACTTGTGAACTGCAGACAGAAGATATCTTTACTTAAATTTGATTACGCTTGCATTTACAGAATCCATGAAATAAAAAAAATCCACACATACGCATGCGCACATATACCTATATGTATTGATGACGTGCATCTATCAAAGTTGCCACTGGAGATAAGAGGTTTACCTGTTACTACTTCTTTGGTGGTGAGAAAGTTTTGGAGATAACTTATTTCAAGTTCATTTTTGGACAATGTGATATGGCAGTGACAAATTAATATGCCAAGATATCGGGTATTGTGACACAAAGCAAGAAATAGTTTCATGCCTTTTTCAAGGACATTAATTTAAGTGAGCATAAACTCAAATAAAAGGCTTTAAATAAAAAGTGTACGTATAAAACACCATAAAAACCTGTTTATTTTGATCTATCTATCTATCTATCTATCTATCTATCTATCTATCTATCTGTCTAACTAACAGATAAACCTTTCTTGCGGAGATAGTTGTGCGTTTCCTAGTGACGTCAGTAGCCCCCCTTATTTGTAAAACAAACACGGCGTTTCTGATCCCTTGACTTTGCGTTTGCGTTCGGGTAAGGTAAACTTAGTGAATGTCTTATATATATATATATATATATATATATATATATATATATATATATATATATATATATATATATATATATATATGCAATTTCACCTACGGGTATCTGTGACTGGTTTTATGAAAGCCACTTGTGAACTGCAGACAGAAGATATCTTTACTTAAATTTGATTACGCTTGCATTTACAGAATCCATGAAATAAAAAAAATCCACACATACGCATGCGCACATATACCTATATGTATTGATGACGTGCATCTATCAAAGTTGCCACTGGAGATAAGAGGTTTACCTGTTACTACTTCTTTGGTGGTGAGAAAGTTTTGGAGATAACTTATTTCAAGTTCATTTTTGGACAATGTGATATGGCAGTGACAAATTAATATGCCAAGATATCGGGTATTGTGACACAAAGCAAGAAATAGTTTCATGCCTTTTTCAAGGACATTAATTTAAGTGAGCATAAACTCAAATAAAAGGCTTTAAATAAAAAGTGTACGTATAAAACACCATAAAAACCTGTTTATTTTGATCTATCTATCTATCTATCTATCTATCTATCTATCTGTCTAACTAACAGATAAACCTTTCTTGCGGAGATAGTTGTGCGTTTCCTAGTGACGTCAGTAGCCCCCCTTATTTGTAAAACAAACACGGCGTTTCTGATCCCTTGACTTTGCGTTTGCGTTCGGGTAAGGTAAACTTAGTGAATGTCTTATATATATATATATATATATATATATATATATATATATATATATATATATATATATATATATATATATATATGCAATTTCACCTACGGGTATCTGTGACTGGTTTTATGAAAGCCACTTGTGAACTGCAGACAGAAGATATCTTTACTTAAATTTGATTACGCTTGCATTTACAGAATCCATGAAATAAAAAAAATCCACACATACGCATGCGCACATATACCTATATGTATTGATGACGTGCATCTATCAAAGTTGCCACTGGAGATAAGAGGTTTACCTGTTACTACTTCTTTGGTGGTGAGAAAGTTTTGGAGATAACTTATTTCAAGTTCATTTTTGGACAATGTGATATGGCAGTGACAAATTAATATGCCAAGATATCGGGTATTGTGACACAAAGCAAGAAATAGTTTCATGCCTTTTTCAAGGACATTAATTTAAGTGAGCATAAACTCAAATAAAAGGCTTTAAATAAAAAGTGTACGTATAAAACACCATAAAAACCTGTTTATTTTGATCTATCTATCTATCTATCTATCTATCTATCTATCTGTCTAACTAACAGATAAACCTTTCTTGCGGAGATAGTTGTGCGTTTCCTAGTGACGTCAGTAGCCCCCCTTATTTGTAAAACAAACACGGCGTTTCTGATCCCTTGACTTTGCGTTTGCGTTCGGGTAAGGTAAACTTAGTGAATGTCTTATATATATATATATATATATATATATATATATATATATATATATATATATATATATATATATATATATATATAGTGTGTGTATATGTGAACACCCCCATATATATATATATATATATATATATATATATATATATATACATATATATAGCATCAATTATGTAGTCTTGCTCGCTTTTAAATATCGAGTTGTCTCTGATGCACGTATTGTGCATCAGTTTCACGTAGGCGTCGTTTCATCGGTGCCGTCATCCGACATCAGATATTGGCGCATAGGACTCTGGGGAGTCAGATTCATGGAAGTATCCCCGTACGACATTCGCACAGCTGTGTGTCGAGACAACAGATGTCATCTTATTAATCTAACGCGCAAAACAAAAACTGTTTTCCAAAAAACAACACATAACCGCTTGAAAATACTGAAGTTGATGTAGATGATGATTATTATATTAAAAATGATATCTACTCCAGAATGATTTTGAATGTCACCATGGAATTCTAATGAGCTGGACTAGGATGATTGCTGTAATAATATTGATTCTCCTGACAATGATATCGTACGATTTATATGGATTTATACAGATATTATTGTATGCACATAAAAATCATACATACCATAGACATAGAAGAAAACTGTTTTCCTTGTTGACTTAATCTGATCCAAGGGTTCACTTTTGGAGGTTCAGATTAAGCTAATAAATATCCAGTTTGTGTTGCTGCTAGACGGATAATCTGCTAGAGAGACAATCTTACTGAATATTATTAATAAAGTGAGTTAACAACTCACTACATTTATTTTTACCAGACGATGAAAATAATGATAATAATTTTGAAAAACAAAATGATAAAAATAATTATTGTATAACTCTTAAAGTTGATGATACTAATATTAACTTTACACTGGAAGATTGGCTTAATACAATCCTTTGGTCTCCTTTTTGTTCATTTGTTCGCTACTCTAGGTATTTTCATGGCAGATATTCAGGCGAACTACATTACTTGGTTCCTTCCGTCCAGACGTTCACAACTAGGAACCACTATTCCACTTAAACTGAATCAATTCATCCCCATTCTCTTCATCTTCTACTCGTTAGAAGGAAGTTCCATTCATAAAGCTTCTTCATTTTTTGTTGCATTGTGGAACAGGCACCCGTAATGATGCTTCCTCGATCGCAACAATCAACGCTCAACCGTTATCTATCCTACATATCCTCATAATGTTAATCCCACCTTGTCTATCCTTACAACAAACTCATCTTGTAATAATCTACCTTGAGTGCCCCCTGAGCCTTGTATTGGGTGAACAGTAGTAAACTTAGTAAATGAATAATTAAGAAGCTTCATGCAACTTAACAGCAGATAAAGACGATAAAAATAATTTATAATGAATTATTAAATCAAATCAAATTATTTTTATGCTGAATTGGTAATAAATGATAATAATTACTTGAAGTATTTTTATTACTTTTCTTGGGATGAAGTTTTAAAATGTCAAGCGGGAATTTTTTAACTGCGTGAAAATGTTACCTTCACAAAGTGTATCGTTTGAATTGCCGAGTGCAACAAACGTATGCACACACAAACACGCGCCTGCACCTGCATGCACGTATACAAAGCCACCATATATGAACATAACCAGACGTGCGTACACACTTATTAATATGCATTAAAGACACACACATCACATTCATGCAAATCTTGAATATATCTATGAAATTGGAAGAAATAAAAAAAAGAGAAAATCCAATTTGCATTCCTTCCAACTATCTCACCAAACACACCACTTAGTAATTGCTGAAAAGTTCTCGATTCATTTTTACTATCCATTGTTATTTACTAAATTTGACACACGGCAACAATTTAGAGGGTAGGCAGTGAAGATCGAACTCACTACTCAATAGTAATGGCCAACAAGACGAACTCGTTACTATCCAAGGTTGAGACACCAACCCATTTGTCTTGTGTCTGAATGATTAGATATTGGCAGATGAGACTCTGGGGAGTCAAGATTCATGGAAGTATCCCCGTACGACATTCACACAGCTGAGTGCCGAGATAACAGATGTCATCTTATTAATCTAACGATGAAACCAAAATCGTTTTCATAACAACTCACCAATCGAAAAACCCCCTAAACTACCGCGGACGATGTAGATGATGATTATGATTTAAAATAATATCATTCCCAGAATGATTTTGGATAGAATTCTAATGAAAATAACTTGGACGCTTGCTCTCATACTATCCTTTCTTATAATAATGATGCATATAGCCAGATTTATATGGATTTATACAAATATGTGTAAACATATATTAAAAGGCAAGGATAAAGCATACCTACTGTAGAGAATGATTTTAATACATTACTCGTTCACTTCTTTCGGAAGAGTGATATGAATAGCTTATGTTGGGAGAAAATTCACGATTATATTAGAATTACAGCAAGTAGAAAGTAATCCTTTGCTTTTTATGTAAATATGTTGATAAAATATGCTCAGATTAGCATATTATGGGCTTTTGAAAGCTCTGTTATACGTCGAATACCTTGGAAGCAACTAAAAACAATTCTTTAGACGTCAACTAACAGAAGAGATTTCCATTTTCACCGCTGTTGATTAAAATATTTTATTACCAAACCAGAAAGCCTGTTCGAAACTTTTTATTCGCATCAATATCAGAGGTTCATAAATTGAAATTTCTGTAGTATATACAAGTTTCCAATTAAATAATCTCTCATTTATATTTCCCGAAAGACGTCGGCTAATTTGAAACGAAGTCTGTTTATATTTTATATACTTCCGCCAAAAATTAAAGTACTGAAAGTTTAACTGATTTTCAAATGTGACATGTCAAATATTTTTCAGACTGTTCTTGGTAATTGTTGTGGATTCAGGGATGAAATCTGATATCAAATAATAACAAACGCCAAGAATGAATATAGGAAAATAAATGTATTAACGTAATAATACAAACTGGCAATACAGGTTAGTAGTTCCAGGAATGCGGGTTAGTAGGAAAATATATATATGTAGTCTTTGATATCGACGTATCGATGTATGACTTCTTACTGAGTCTACGTGCTCGTTACTGTGACTCTTGCCACTACGTTATTCTACTCCTCTACTACTACTGTTCGGGTATTCACTAGCAGTAGTATATGTATACTCAGGGTGGGTCCATTTGTGTAAAAAGGGGAGACCCCTCAACAGTAATCATTCAAACACTCGCACACAATATCCAAAATCATTAATGTCATTTATGATTCAAACCGTTATCAGACTGACCGCCAAATATAAGTGCAAAACGGAGACTCATCTAATAAACAGATATCTCAATTTCTTTGAGACTTGTAAAATCCATACTAACAAAGTGAACATCAAAGATATTTTCTGAAGTTTTAAAAATCAAGATTAATTTGCAATTTTTTTAGTTTTTTCTCTTAAAATTTATACACCTTAGAATTTCGTAATAAAGAAAATTTACATATGTAGAAAATTGTTTCTGTTCTAAATTGAGGAGTAATAATTGAAGTGGTTAAAACATTGGTAAGATTCAAATGCTTACAAAAAACTATGATATTTTAAGGACATTTTAGAACAACATTTTCAGTATCAACGCCGGCAGCAATCAGCTTTCAGTTAATAGATTACAATATATCGTCTGCAAAAAATAATTTATTACAATACATATACGACTTCACGTTTTAATTCCATATCTGAGTGTATAAATGTTTGGGTTCGAGTTCCTATTTGCATTCACAACGGACATTCAAAGAATTGCTGGATACGCCTATAAAAATACACGAATTGAACTCCAATAGGACATACCGATATACATGTTTCGTTCTATATGTACACTGACAGAAAATAAAACTAACATTACCTGGAAGGCGTGTTTCAATTTACGCAACGTTTAAATTGCATTTAATATAAATATATTAAAATAAAATATTTCTCGATTAGAGTAAATGATAATCATATTGAGAGCAATACTGGCCAGAGTCCAGGGTATGAGGTATACGTATATAGTCCCTGGGCGTTAACATAGGCTTGTATTCTCGCATTCATACAGTCATACAGATGGCAAATACGATCCTGCGATAGATTTATTCCACGCTTTTTTATTTGTTGTAGCGATACAGCAAGCGTTATAGGTGTAGTAACTGAGTCAGGCGTGGTCCCATCATATTTCATACATGGTCAATTGAGGGCATATCTGGAATTTGTAAAGGGTAGAGAACATCATGTAGAACGTGTTTAGTAAAACTCATGTGAACAACACTTTGCTTTCCTGTTGCAGTAATGACGGCAACATGTGTTGAACAATATTTTGGAGGTACATGTCATTGTTCAAATTTTCTTTCACAAACTCGCAGTATGACACAAGAGCTAATATATGTGTATTGTGGGAAAATACATTTTGGAAGATGTCGTTCCCAAGATCTACGTCACACAAACAAACAACCGTAACTTGCATGATGCTCTCATTGAACAATCCAGAATACAGGAGAGCTTGTCGTTACATTAATAGATACGTGCATGACGTCATCATCTACTTATCACACAGAGACGCTACACTGGCATGAGCTTTAGTACGTCATACATTTTACACATTTTCGGCCTTGTGCCATAATTGTATTTTTATACAATAAATATCCATTTTCACATTTTATCGGAATATCTCCTCTTCCATAAGATTCCTATATTCTATCCAGGTCCAGATCGATATCTTTTGCCAGGGTTTCGAAATTTTATATTGGTATCAATGCCTTTTTGCAACAGTCAAACTTGATAATGTGTGGAAATAAGTTGCACAGTGATGAAAATTTTGTCAGTGAAGTTGGGGATATTTGACATGGGCAGCTGATTTGATTTTGTCTGTAAACGACTTTTGTATTGGAATTCGAATCTGCTTTCAGTTGCCTGCAGCGATATACGTAAAGAAAGAAACATTTTTAGAGAATCTCATAAGGATGCAGAATATAATTTAAGAATATTATGCCGTTTTCTATTATTTTAATACCAGGGGAAAACGCGCTGTAGATCCCTTCAAAATATTTCTTTGGGGGCTCACACACTTATCCCACTTTTCAAGGCAGTCTGCAAAGTCCTTTTACAGTTTTTATATCAACTGTTCTCTCACATTATCCTTAATCTTATCCGCAGTCTGAAATCTTTTTCCATTCAACAGTGATAACCACAAGACGCAGGAAGCTAAATCTGGATTGTATTTGAAGATCTGACACATGTGGTTGGGTCAAAAGCAGTGGAATGTTACGGTCATCGGTCAATGGCGTATTTACGCGGACCCATACTAAGTGATCATAATCCTTACCATTGTGGAACTACCACCTGGCTGCACTGTGCCTTGTTGATAACTGAAATTCATGGCATTATGGGGTCAGTGTCATATTCGAACCCTAACATCAGTCCGAAACAACTGGAACTAACCTGATCACGCGATATGTCACCAGCCTTCTAGTCCAGTTAGCGACGTCATGAGCCCAAGTAAGGCATTGTGTTCGGTGGAGTGGTTTTAACAAGGCCACCCTACTCTTTCCCATGAAAGCTAAATAAAACTGAACCGATCTGCTGTATTTGCGCTTGCTATCTGTATGAAATGTGGATATGATTTCAGCTAGTATCACTTGTCTCGTACCACAGACATTTCTAAACAGACGCCTCAGGTTCTGATCATTAAACACAAGTGGTCGGCCACTGTGCCGTCTCCAGTGTACAGCAAATAACACTTTTATCAGATATTACCGTTAAACACGTAACTCGGTAGATTGAGGCATATGTAATGTCCCCAAAATTTCAGAAAATAAATGTTTCTTACGCCTGGCAACCATTATTATTGCCTCTTCGAACTCCAATCTCGAATCTCCAAAAGTATCTTTTTCTGAATTTCTTCCTAGAAAGGAATCTCTATTGAGTGATATGCACATAACTCCGTCCATGCTTTCTGCTACCATCTACTAATTCTATCCCCAAAAGGCTTGCGGATTTGACGGTATTCCTGCAAATTTCCTAAGGATATATGCTTCTGAACTGCTTCCTGTTCTCTTCAAACTCTACAACAAACTCTACAACAAATACTTTGCTGCTTCTTGGTTTCCAATTTGTGGGAAATCCTCTTTTGTTGTTCCTACTTTTAAGAACACTTCTGAACCTTCTGAACCCTCCAATTATCGTTCTATTAGTATTTACCTCTTTTTGGGCAATGTACTTGAGGCTGTAATCAACTTTGAATTGGTTAAGCATCTCACTTCACATGGTCTTCTTTCAGATAAACAATATGGCTTTCGTTTATACTGATGAGTTAACGGCGATTACTGAATTTATCTATCAAGCTTTAGATAAGAACGGTTAGGCGCTGGCTGTGGCTTTAAATATCTCAAAGGCCTTTAGAAGAATTTGGCACGTGGGCCTTCTTCATAAAATCAAGGGTTATTGTATTTCTGGTTATCCCACTGCCGTGACATGGCTTCACTCTGTCTTTTCTATAAATAAATTGCAGTTGTTCTAATGATTTTTCCTCCTTGGTACTTTAACCGCATGATTTTAAACGTGATACTAGATTGGTAATGGATCTCATCGCTTTTCTGTTGAAATAATTAGACGTAGCCGTAAGTTATATTCTTATTGTTTCTTCTGTGGAACTCTCTTCCGGTTTCTTGTTGCTTTGCCACCTACAATATATATATATATATATATATATATATATATATATATATATATATATATATATATATATATATATATGCAGCGTTCATCTTCTGTTTTCCTGAAACCTGTTCTTTTATTGTTCTTTCTTCTCACTAGTTTTCTCATTCTCTTTCACTGCCATTGTTTATTAGTGGTATTATCGCTTTACTTGGAAAAAAAAAGTCTAAAACAATTATCTAAAAAACTCGCGCGCATTTTCTCCGATATTCAAACTGACTCACGAGGTTTGAGTGCACAACTGATACAGGTTTGACGATTTCTATTACTATTATTACCGTTACGTGTATTTCATAACTTTTGGCACGTCCGTGTGTATGCTTGAATACATTTCATGTGACAGTAAGTAAGCTGTTACATAAGTGTGGCAGGTGCAGGATAATTACTAACAGAAATGTTTCCCTCTTCGATTTATTCGAATTTCATCTTTTCTCACGTTTCTTAAAAAATCCGTTTCCGTAATTATGAGTAACATTTAATTTGTTTAATTAACAAATCATATTTCACATATATTTTTTCTTTATACAATTTATTCGCTTAATGTTGTTGAATATGTTGGATGAATATGGAAATAATGACAAAGCAAAGATATTTTTCTTTTTAGTCAATTCCATATGAATTGCACATTTATTTCAATGAATTACTGTCTGAAAATAACTTGCCTTTAAACATAAAGTTTGGATTATGAATGTATAACGAGGTGACGTTTTGTCAAGTTTTAGGCCCAACGATACTGCGTGGTTGTTATATTCGTTGCCAGACTTGCTCGAAAGAATTATTTTCAGCACTAATTACCCATAGCCTAAACGGTCAGTTTAGTCTGTTTAAAATGTGAGAGAATGTGAAAATATATAAACTAACACCATAAAAATCTATCCGCCACATGAACTCGTGTATAAGTTGATTGCTTATGAATACTAGCTTATACAAACTGATTCAATAAGATTAGCCAGAAACGACTTTTACTTTTAAAAAGCAAAATGTTTGCTACTTGGTAGCAAAAATAAAATATGTAGCAATAATGTTATATTGTGCTTTCAATAGATGAAGCTCGCAATTTTATTTAATCTTCAATTAAAAAAAATGTTAAATTATAATAATGTTTTTTCTAACCTTGAATAAAGCGTCGAACTGAAATGTAGGCGGGATTTTTTTATTCGTGTTGTAGTATAAAGTAGCGAAATAATTAATGGCGAAAATGTTGCTTTTAGCTCATCAACTCATCAGTTTCCAAGATTAAAAGTGGATTTTAGAGTTTCTTATTTTAGTTTTTATGAAATGTTTTATTACTGTTAAATATAGGAGTCAATGGATAGACAAGAAATTATATATATTGACCAGAATATTAAGGATCGACTCATATACAAGTATATACGGTAAAATAAAAATCTCATGCGATAACAGATGAAGAAAGAAAGAAGGACTTGTGAAAAAGAGTAGACATTATCAATTTTTGCAGAGTGAAGAAATTTCTTAAATTAATTGAACGCAGAATTGAAGTGTTTTTGATAAGAGAAAACCTGGAGTGAGTGAACACATCAACAGCTGAGATAAGGTGTTGTTTATAAAATAGTTGATACCAACTGTTCGATTCTCTGCTGGAGTTTAGATGTAATTGACTGGTAGGAGGAACTTTTAAAAGATCTTCGTAAATAATAAACAAGTAGGAATTATAACCTTGAATCTAATTGGTTCCTCTTTTAATCATTGGAGGCGGTCAAAATTGAAAAGAGTTTTTAAATTTAGTTTTAAGTTAGGATTATTATATCAGAATGTGACATGACAGGACTTTTGGTTATTTTAAGCAATGCATTATTTGGTCATTAGCAAGTGGGTAACTCAAAAGGGTTCAAGTATGAAAAACAGTTTTAAAATTACGAAATTAGAGAGAACAAATTTTTGGTGAATTTTAACAAAATTATTCAAGACTGATACAAGGACGTGTTCAAAAAGAAGATAATGAGTATCGAAGGTATAAATGGCTTAGGACAGCAAGCATTCATTTCTTCATCGAGGTTTTTCGCTGGTCATGGAACGCATTTGGAAATATTGAATTTTTTCCTGTTCGTTTCAGCCGATCCGTGATTCAGTTTTCGTCACAGGTACATTCCATATGTTAAGAAAGTAAAACCACTACACATATAAATAAATGTATATTGTCATAAGTTTAAATGTGCAAGCCTATACATATAGAGTTCATGTGTGAAAGTATATATAGCCTATTACAGGCGTGAAAGAGCCTGGAATATCGGGTTTACACGAGGCGCTGTTTTCTCTCACTCTATTATGTGTGTGTATATGTACATGTGTGTATGTGCGTGTGTATATGTGCATGTGTGCGCGTGTACGTGTGCCTATGTGTGAGCTTGTACGTGTGCCTTTGAGTGCATGTGTGTGTGTGCGTGTGTTTAAAAGCACTAGGGAATCGCGGTTGGGTTTCAAGTTCAGCCAATTGAGGGCGATAATAAATGCAATTGACATTTCGATCAAATATCACCAAATGGCAGCGGGTTGAATGCGAATCACTAAATTTCTTTTCCTTCGTTAATGGCCACAACCTATTTGCACACATACGGCAGATAGATAAGTGATTGAGAGCACACACACACACACACACACACACACACACACACACACACACACACACACACACACACACGTACAGACACACGCACCTATAAAAAGTAAATACATGTCAAATTCTAAACGCCTATATGTGTTTGTAGGTGCGCGTATGTGTTTATATAGATATATTTATAAAAAACATTGTCATGCAATGTTAGATTTGCATATATTTGCACCCACGTACACGCATCTATACAAACAGTATATATCAATGTGTAAAGTAGGAATACATGTCATGTATATAAGGTTGAGTGTTTGTGTACGTACATATACGCACATAAATACGTGTATGACAACATAGACTCACATATATATATGCCTATATTTGAACACAGGTATGAATATTCGAACACAGGTATGAATATTTGAACGCAGATATGAATATTTGTGGCAATGCTGTGCGTCATGTATTTGAGAACATGCATTTAGTGCGGCCTAAATAGAAGTCAACTTAACATAATGTTACGCAATATTTTACAAATTTTGAAATTATCATTTTTCTTTCAGACGTATGAATGCTATTAACCTGGCACCTTCCATCCTGTTAGAGGAAATGAAGAGTTACGCCATACTCTTGGAACTATCTATCTTGTTATTGACTATGCGCATATACCAAACTGGTAACCATGGTCAGGCACACTAAGTTCACATCTTCCGTGATGGCCTTGTGGGTTTTGACCAATGACGACTATGTCATGCCACCCCACTTCTTTCTGTATGACATCTGGATCATTGCCATCAACTACGTCGAAGTGTTAGACATTTGATCGATGGATAACCGTTTGTATTTCTCGGACTCTTTTCTTTCACTCAAATAGCCCACATGAGTAGCTAGTTGAGAATTGTCCTGATAATATCACCCACAAAGTGTAGCATGTTAGCTCGTCTTATTTGAATCGCCTGAATTAGTATAACTGGAGCATCATTGAGACGAAGACCAACCAGCAACCCTGAAATACTCATTGAAGGCAGCTGTCATGAATGTGATGAACAATATGAATGAGAATCACCAAATCTGAGCATGCAATCGCTTTCGAGTCAATCCACGATGCTGAGCGCAATTTTATTGAATAACAATCCGAATTACCCGCGCCTTGCTACGTATCACATATTTTTTGTAAGAAAATGATGATTGATTTTAAATCATTATTAAAATTTGTGGAGAATAATGATGCATTTCAATATTACTCAAAGATGTCGATATGACCTCCATCTTCTGGCTTTCTCCTTTATTTTGGATAGGAGTTATTCTATTGTTCAAATTTAAATTTAATTTAAATCAAATGGAAAAAGTTTTTCAGTGGAGAGGACAGCTTGATCTGACCCCTTTAATGTATATTTGATGTAATACTTCATTGAATGAATTGATGAGCAGATTTCAACATTGATATGACAGTTGAATTGTCGTAACAAATATGTATTGTAAGGCACTAGCCACTGATTGGTGATTTCTTGCTCAACTTGATGTTCATATTGTCTCATTTTGACCTTGCCGAAGTGACCTCAATTTTCTCCATCAATATTTTGGATAGGAGTCAACCCCTTGTTTAAATTTAAATTTAATTTAAATCAAATGGGAAAAAATTCAGTGGGAGGTTGTGAACCCTCAGGGACTAACTTTGGTAAAAATAAAGCATACTTATCTAAATACCCTAGGAGTTATTCCCTTGTTCAAATTTAAATTTAATTTAAATCAAAAGGAAAAGGGCTCCCCTTTGATCAAAAGGATTTTACCGACGTGACCTCCATCTTCTGGCTTTCCCCTTCTATATTTTGGATAGGAGTCATTCCCTTGTTCAAATTTAGATTTAATTTAAATCAAAGAGAGAAAGATTTCTGTGGGGGGTTCTCTGGGGACCCCATTTGATCAAAAGGAAATATACTTATCCAAGTAGCCTGGTTAGTTTCAGAATATATATGGTTATGGGGGTCTATACCGAAAACCCTAGGAGGAGTCCGATGACAGGGAGATAGAGGCTACAACTTTATATATATATATATATATATATATATATATATATATATATATATATATATATATATATAAAAGTGAACATAGAAGTCAACACTTAGAGGCGACAGTCTGTTTCATGCAAGATACAATCGTCAGGCCACGAGTGTTGTTATTTTTCTCGGCTATTTATATATACAGGTCAGTGGTGCATTGTGGGTAGTCCATTTTGGCGGTTATTTTACCGGAATTCGTTTATTTGTTTATTTATTTATTTGTGTCAAATTATTTTGCTTGTTTTTATTTTTACCTTTTATCTTATATATTTATTTATTTTTTATTTTGATCGGTGTTTTTATAAACGTAGTAAAAATTTGTTTATATAGCTTATTTAATAGTTTTGTTTTTGTTTGGGAAGATAAAGCTATTTGTTGAATTTTGGGGTTGATTGTTGTGGTTTGTTCTGACTATTATTTTGGCGGGAAGAGTTTTTAATTGATTTATTTGGATTGATTATCTTTATTTGTTTTTTCTAAACGGCTAGTTTATCGGTATCGGTTGTTAGTTTATTTATATATTTGGATGTATTTAGATCAATTTATTTTACTTGTTGTTATTTATTTGTTACACTGTATATTTTCCAAATTAATAGTCAGAACAAACCACAACAATCAACCCCAAAATTGAACAAATAGCTTTAATTATCTTCCCAAACAATATAAACCAATCTTTATTACGTTAATAAAAACACCGATCAAATAAAAATAATAAATAAATAAATATATAAGATAAAAAATAAAAACAAAAATAAATAAAAACAATGCACCACTGCCCCGTATATATAAATAGCCGAGAAAAATAACAGCACTCGAGGCCTGACGATTGCATCTTGCATGAAACAGACTGTCGCCTCTAAGTGTTGACTTCTATGTTCACTTTTATATTTACACACGCTCTATCTCTGATATTGAGCACTTTATCCCATAAATATAGCACACTTCAAGACTATATTTCTTCATATATATATATATATATATATATATATATATATATATATATATATATATGTATATATATATATATATATATATATGTGTGTGTGTGTGTGTGTGTATTCTTGTTTTTCTAAGTTGCGTACAAAATATATACATACTGACTTTATTCTGTGAAGTAACGTTCTTTTTAATTTTTCTCGATTAACTGGCGCATCATACACACACACACACACACACACACACATAGTGGTGTCATAACAAAAACATTTTTATTTAGTTGTTTCAGAAACTGCTCTTTCAAATGATACAAAAATTTAAATCATCCTTTGCGTGCAAATTGATCCAAAAATCGGATTAACTGGAAACCTATTTTCTATTTATTCTATTTTATCTAGAAATGTATTTCCCTTTCAAACTGCATTATTTTTCTATTCGTCACCTTTTCCCGTTAACAACGTCCATGTAAAGAATCATAGACGTTCAGATTTGATCTTATACTCTTCTGAAGGAACAGCCACAAAATCTGCAACAAAGGAACGATTTGGAAAGCGTCTCACAAATTAGCTTTGAATATACGTTTTGATGTTTTTACGTTTAATCAGAATTCAATGTTTCTTTTCCTTGTTATATGAATAAATATAATTTCAATGTCGAATATAGCCGTCGATTTAGCCATTGCACACTCACTAAAGGGTTCGGAGCATTCTATAGGTTCTGTAATTAAAAATGTAAATTTATTCTGTAGTCGTTTAATTTGCGGTGTATATATATATACATATATATAATTAAGAAATTCATCGAGCCTGAAACCTCAACAGAATGCAGAAAGCACTGGACGACCGTTTCGTCCTATATTTGGGACTGATCAGCAGTGCGCATCCACTACCAAGAATTGAAATCCTGACAGGTTATCAAGCAAACGCCATACCAATTGTTCCAACGGGCCTCGGCGACGAAGAGGTAGCAAATCAGACTCAATATAGCGCCTCTCGCTCACATAATCCGTGGTGGAACTCAACTGATATTCTCTCTCATATATATATATATATATATATATATATATATATATATATATACACACACACACACACACACACACACACACACACACACACACACACACAGAGACAGAAACAGAGGACATAAGAATCAACACTGCATAGCGATTGCCAGTTTCACGCCGCGTCATTACACTATTCTTTTAGCGAGCTGTATATAGAGCTCGTTGTCATTTTCGGTCACGGAGGATTAAGGAAACCAGGGAAAGAGAGCACTGGCTCGTCCCGATTTTTATTTTTGGTCTAATACTCAGGCTTATTTATTGTAATTATCTCAGCTTGCATATTTATGTTTATGTTAGGAGGAAGTGTGCATGTGAATAGGCTGAGTTTACTTATGCTCATCATCTGTAGATTGCATATTTTAAGTATATGTCATTTATTATTTTATTCATTTATTTTAGTTATATTATATTATTTATATAAATTTATTTGTTTTCTATATTTTTCTTTGGTGTATTTATTTGATTCTATGTTTTAGCATGAGGAATAACATTTATAAGAATTAAGTTATGTGTCTATATTTCTGAGATGAGGTATTGTAATTATTTACTGTTAAGGGGTCTCCCCTTTTTACACAAATGGACTCAGCCAAGGTATACATATACTACTACCAGTGAATACCCGAAGAGTGGAAGAGTCGACACGGAACGACAGAAGTGCGAGCACGTAGACTCAGTAAGGAGTCATACCGCGATACTTCAATACCAAGACTGTATATATATTATTGCTACTAACCCGCATTCCTGGATCTACTAACCCGTATTACCAGTTTGTATTATTACGTTAATACATTTATTTTCCTTATCCATTCCTGGCGTTTGTTATTCATTGATATCGGATTCATGTCGGAATCCACAACAAATTGGCGACGAGGAATTCGAACTCACACGGGAAGGAAATCGAAACAAAATTCTCCCTCGTTGTCCACAACAAATTGACGACGAGGTATTCGAACTCACACAAAAAAAATCTCCTTTGCCGTTTTTGCTAGTGTCCACAACAACTTGGCGACAAAAGAATTACGAGGACTAAAATACGGAAAAAGCGAGTTTTTCGTAAGACTTTTAACATGGAGGATTTTTAAAATATTTTAGTGGAACTTGTAAAATACCAAAATGAACAGCAATTACAACTCCAGGAAAGAATGGAAGAAAAATGGCAAAAACAATTACTACAAACGCAGGAACTAATATTAAAGGTAGCGGGTAACAAACAACAAAATATCAAAAAAGAGACGACTTTTTCCCAGACGCAGTGTGGAATACGATAGAAACTTTCAAATACTCTCTAGAAGAGGATAAACATTTTGGGGATTATTTTAAACGCCACGAAGACATCTTTAACATCGATTGACAAAACTGGACAGAAGCAAAGAAGCTAGGTCTGTTGCTCAGAAAACTACGAACAGAGGAATACACAAAATTTGTGGATTACATTTTGCCAAAAAAGACGAACGAATTAACGTTTGACGAAGCAGTTCCATGTCTTACATAGCTGTTCAGTCCAAAAACGTCACTCTTTCACAAGAGGTGGAAATGTCTTAACCTGGTAAAGGACCAAAATGAGGACTATTCCACGTTTGCCGAAATCGTGAATAAACATTGCGACGACTTCAAGCTGGCAGAATTAACATCGGACAGTTCAAGGGTTAGTCTCAGCAAAAGATAGTGAAATGCGCAAAAGAATGCTTTCAAAACTACAAAAAGAACCTGGACTAACACTACAACAATTATCAGAAGATTGCCAAAAATGCCTGAGTATAAAGAAAGACTCGAAGAACATTGAAGAGTCAGGAGTATCACATATACGTAAGTTAAACAAAAGTTTACGTTCTTCACCCTCCCCGGAAAGAAAACAAAAATTCTATAATAAGGGAAAAAAGTACAACATATAGGGCAAATTATGACGAAAGTCGAAGCAAATATAAGCCCCCCCCCCATCTGCATGTTATCGATGTGGAGGACTACACTGGAATATGGATTGTCGTTTTAAATATAAAAACTGTCTTGTGTGTGGAAGAATGGGGCACAAGGCATCCCAATGTAAGAACAGAAAAGCTACTAGTAGGATAAGAGTTACTAGGATGCATGACGAAGACAATACCAACATAAGGAAATATGTGAAACTTGAAATCTTAAATAAAAAGATAAAATTGCAACTAGACTCGGGTTCCGATCTAACGATAATTAACCTACAGACATGGAAAAAGCTTAACAGACCAACCATGTTACATACACAAAAATTTCCTAAGTCGGTGACAGGAAAGCGTATAAAATTCGAAGTAGAAATAATCGTAAATGTTAAATTTCACGGGAAAACAAAAAACTGAAGATATACGTAATGAAAGATACAGAAAATCTAGTGGGTACAGACTGTATGCAAAAGTTCGACGTATGGGATTCACTTATCAGATGGTTTTGTAAGGGTGCAGCTAGAATCGAATTGAAAGAAAATGTCCAACCAGTATGTAAAAAGAAGCGAAACGCGCCATTTGCTACCACAGATGAAACAGTAAAGAGTTATACAAGACAGTAAAGGAACTACCTGTGACCTTGCGAGAGATAAGAAAAGAAGCGAAAAATGGTGAATTTATTCAGAGGACGAAGGAAAAAATAAATAAGAACCGGTATACACCTACAGTACTCAAGAGATCATTCATTCAAGAATGGGTCTATTTCAGTAACAATATGGCTTGTGAGGAACCAAATACAATAATTAACAGACTAGGAAACGTGATGTACACAAAAAGCGAAAAAATTACCCACAGAAAACATATTGACCAAATACAAAAAAGACGGGTTGAAGAGCCAAGCTCGTCACCAGTAGAAAATGACGAGTCGATGGAGGCGATCTTTGAAGTTTTTGAGATTCAAAGACCACAAGAAGACACAGATATTGGAAGGACTAGCAGGAAGAGATTATTTACAGTGCCTCTAATTGTCGACCATAAGAGAAAGGAAAATATACTAACTCCCTATCTAAGGAGGAGGTGTTAAGTGGTCTCCCATTTTTACACAAATGGACTCACCCAAGGTATACATATACTACTACCAGTGAATACCCGAAGAGTGGAAGAGTCGACACGGAAAGACAGAAGTGTAGTAGAGTTCAGTAGTAGTAGAGTAAGTCACACACAGAGACGGCCGCAAGTGTCACAGTTAGGAGCACGTAGACTCAGTAAGGAGTCATATCGCGATACTTCAATACCAAGACTGTATATATATTATTGCTACTAACCCGCATTCCTGGATCTACTAACCCGTATTACCAGTTTGTATTATTACGTTAATACATTTATTTTCCTTATCCATTCCTAGCGTTTGTTATTCATTGATATCGGATTCATCCCGGAATCCACAACATTTACATTATTTACATTGTTCGTACTGTTGTTTTCATCTTTATGGCCATATTCACAACGTTTCGGCTTTGTACGCACCGTCCTTCTTCAAGTGATTGGAACTTCGATCTAAACCCTTTATTTTGTCCAGAAGCTGACGCACAAGGCCAGTGAACGCAGTTATCAACATCAGGCAACCATCAGGCGGATACCATACTTTGACATCATTGCCCGAATCGAGTAAATAACCTTGAACACACCTCAGGCTCGATGAGCTAAAATGGAAAGTGAAACAGATACTAGAGAAATCAAGCCGCCCAAATCAGACATCACGAAACTGAAGAGGCTGGCAATCAGAAGACTTCAGAGAAATTAAAACATTATCATACTACTAGTTGACAAAAGCAATGTGACTGTAGTGATGGACAGATTGGAATATACAGGAAAGCTAGAAGAGTTCATTAGAAATGGTAGCTACAATAAAGTAAAGAAAGATCCAACAATGGAAACAGAACGAACACTATCGCAGATCATAATCAAGGACAAGGACCACTTTCCACCTAAGACATGCAGCCAGTTGTCGCAGCGTTACACCTCACATATACGGTCTTACAAAAATTCTCAAATACGTTATACCGCTCAGGCCGATTGTTAACTGGCAAGGCTCTGTGTGCCTTCATCCGAGTCGCTTCCTTGTCAATATAATTGACCCATTAATAGGAAAGACACATTTATATGTCCGAAACGTAGCCCAATTCGTGGAAATAATCAAAGATGTTCCCATTCAATCGAACCAGATGGTGAGCCTGGATGTGCTGCGTTTGTTCACCAAGGTATCCACGGAGGAGGCGCTTTTGATAGTTAGGGACAGTATGGCCTCGGATATCCCTAGGAGAACGAACCCGTATACCAATAGATAACCTAATAGGGATGCTGAGTTTCTGTACACAAACAACACACTTCGGAATGGGATCAGACATATATCGACAGGATGAAGGCTTAGCAATGGGCTCGCCATTATCACCAGCAATGGTAAACATATACATGGAATACTTTGAAGAAATGGCATTAGAATCCAAATCACTAAAGTCAGCCCTATGGCTGAGATAAGCAGATGACACCTTCATACTCTGGCCACACCAGGAAGAGGTCCAGCTACTACTGGACCATGTGAACTCAATAAGATCATCGATACGGTTCACAATGTAGAGAAAATCCGTATACCTCAGGCTAACATTCACCGGACGATACCTCAACTTCAACTCCCGCCACCCATATAGTGTAAAGAAAAGTACTGTCCACTGCTTACAACATCGAGCAGAAGTCATAAATGGCGACCCAGAGACATATGAGAAAGAAATGGTTACTATAAGCAGTACCCTACAACGTAACAACTACTCTGGATACATGGCAGCAAACTGGGATAGAAGGGTACAAGAAAACAAAAACATTCAGAAAACAACTTCAGTCTGTTTACCCTATGTGAAGGGATTATCGGGGAAAATACAAAAAATCTGTGGTCCATATAACATCAGGACGACCTTCAAAAGTGGGCACGTCTTCCGATTAAAATTCCCCAAAGAGAACACGATTAAGGACTGTGTGTACGCCATCCCATGCAGCTGTGGTAAGAAACATAATGGATAAACAGGCCGTCCACTTAAGGTAAGACTGCAAGAACAGCGTAACGCTGTAACACAAGGGGAAATAGGAAAATCAGGCATAGCTGACCATATATGGAAGAAAAAGGGAGATCACTATCCTCTGTGGGACGAGGTTGAAATAATAGACAGAGAACATAGCTCGCTGGGGTAGACTGTTCTAGTTCCAAGTGTTATGTCTAATGGATGTCACTTATCAGTTAATTACCCTTTCCAAGTTTTCCACCGCCATAACCAGGTATTGAACTCAGACTCTTTGAGTCCTGTCATTGGATCTAGCTAACGCCTTTATCCACTGTGCCATTTGTCCTTGAGGACATTTCAAAGTGTGTTGTCTGTGTATAGAAAGTGAACATCTCCATCAGATTATCTATTGGAATACTGGGAGAGGCCAATCTGTCTCTTACTACTACGAATGTCTCCGTCGTGGGCACCTTGGTGAACAAACTCACCACGTCCAAGCTCACCATCTGGTTGGATAGGATGAGGGCATCTTTGATTATTTCCACGAAGTGGGCGGAGTTTCGGACATATGAAGGTGACTTTCCGATCAATCAGGTTGCAATCATAGACATAGAACATCATTGTAAAATTCGTAAACTTATAGAATCAGCACATATGCTAGGCCATAAAAATCTCCTGAGCCGACCAAGCATAGAAATGAATACAATATGGGAACCAGTAATAAGGGGTGCCAGAGAAAAGCAATAATAACAACGAAAATTGCAATATGAGCTCTGGTAAAAAACATATAATGATAACAAAAATTGCAATATGAGCACTGATAAAAAATGATTCTGAAGATATTAGGTTTATAATACCCAGAAATTCATACACAGATGTCCTAACGGACAAAGGTGTTATTTTATATTGGCTGTAAATATAAGCTTTCAGGAAAATCACAGTTTTTTGTTATTTCATACTCGCTTTGTGTAAACGAAATATACAACGCGATATATATTCAGCTTGCAAAAGGAGTAGTGCCACTTGGTTTGAAGATCACATTGAAGAGTGAAGCCAGCGTTCATCACACAGTGGTGATTACTATCTCCACACTGTCTATATCTTTAAATGTTCTATCTCCTATCTTCAATCAATAAATATAGCAAATTTTAAACTATATAATATATATATATATATATATATATATATATATATATATATATGTGTGTGTGTGTGTGTGTGTGTGTGTGTGTGTGTATGAATTACAATTAATGAGGTCCAAACAATTTACCTCATACAGATGACCATTTCGTCCATGGGAAAGAAGGTTTTCCCTGGATTTATCAAATACATTTACTAAAATGAATAAATTTTCACGTTTCTTCACAGGAAATTTGAAAAGCAAAGGAAGGAAAGAATGAAAAAAGAAAATGAAAGAATAAAAGGAGAGGGAGTAAGAATTGGTCTAAAATAGAAGAGGGAGTTATATAGATATAGAGGGGTAAGGAACTAAAGTCATGGTGGAATCAGTACAGATAAACGGGATGGTTGAAAATGGATGCTGACCTAAATGTAACCTATCAACACCTGTGCAAAGTGGAAGAATGAACAATAAAAATAATAAAAGGCATAAAAAATTCCAGAGAGGACTTTAAAAGTTTATAGAATGGGAGTAAGAATCTAAAATTAATACTTCTATAAAAAGATGTTAATATTAACCAATTTAATGCTACATCTTTAATTATATAGTAAAAGATACAGTAAAAAAATAAGTAAATTATTAATATATTAATTTCATTTAAATATAACCAATCTCATTATATCAATATAATAGTAATGATATTTCAAATATTAAATTTATATCTCATCTATACTAATTATTTAAAAATTCTGTAAAGGATTAAATTTAAATCCAATATATAAAAAATTTAATATTATAATAAGGTAGTCAAGAAGAAACCAAAGGGAAGATAGACGAAAATATGAAGGAATTAAAAACCTCGCAGGCTTAGTAATGTATGTGAAAAATAGTAGAGTTAACGAAGGAAAAACAAATACAAATATAGAAAACATTTATCAGGGAGAGACATATTTAAATATAGAAGGAAATTCCACATCTCGAAAACAATTTTACATATAGAAAAATCTTACATATAGGGAAGATGTCATAATAGAAAAAATTCACATATGACAATATAAATGTATCTCTATCTTGAATCCTAGAAGCTTAAAAGCTCTAATGAATTTTTTCTTTAATTTAAGAGTAAGAGGAGCATTACTATTGCGGACATAAATGAGTTCTTCATTTCTATAGACCGACTAGTTCCGGTTAAATAAATCTAGCAATTATCTACACAATATAAATACAGACTAGATCAGCTACTTTGCCGAATCATATGCCCCCATCGGAACGTCAAAGTCGTTACTTCCACATCTAATGCAATCATTCAAAAGGTCACTAGAAATAGAGGAGTAAAAGTCGATGATATCAAATTTCATAAACGTAGCTTTCTTCTCCCCCCTCATATTATCGAACCACCCGATAGTATCTAATGAGTCTTTCCAAAGACTGACACCAGTTGAAATTATTAGTTTGTCCGTAATTTTTTAAATTATTTTTTTAGAAATTATCTCTCGCTCAGACTTAGTGAGATAAATCAATCTAGATTGGGTATAATTCGTCTTTAACGAAACATGTATAAAAGAAGGATTGCTGCCTAAACACACACACACACACACACACACACACACACACACACACACACACACACACACATATATATATATATATAAATACTACAGTTTTAAAGTTTGAATCCACCCCCAGAATTAACATGGGATGAACTTGACAGAAGAGTGAAAAAAATAAATGAAAAAGACTTCTTAGAGTCATTGAAAAAAATAATGGAATCAATTACCAAACTTACACTTTGAGAAACTTTTGCAACAAATAACAAAAATTTGTGCTGCATTAATCAAGGTTAAAGGAAGATATTTTGAAGAAAGCAAAATTTAATCATAATTTTTTTTCTTTTCGTCATAATAAATTTTCTAATAACATTCATGTCTCACCTTTTTTTAACCATATATAATAATTTTCTCTTATTTAAAGTAAAAATCAACTACTTTGGGGGACAATTTAAAAAAAATTACTAGGGGTCGCCTCAAACTTTTGAACTGTAGTGTATGTGTGTGTATGTGTGCGTACATGTGTATGTGTGTTTAGAGATAGTTATTTTAGTGATATGGCAAAGCAAATAGTTTTGTCAACAATAGAAAGCAGAGAATTCGTGACACTGCTGAACAGCTGATCTTTTAACGACAATTTCAGCCGCTAAAATGGGTCACAATTAATTGGTAAATGGTCCGCACTCACAACGGACAAGTTACATTAATCTGTTGTTCGCCAAATTAGTTTGCCTTGGATATTTAGGAACAATTGGAAGGGCAGGAAAGAAAAAGGTCACGTTCTGGCCAGTCAATTGACGTCTTATAAGATTGACCTCCCCAAAATATAAACTTTTTCTCCCGTATTAAACAACGACAGATTAGGAATGGTTACTCGTTAAAACCGTTTCTCATTACGAATCTGGCGTATTAGAAAGCTTTTACATGCACCGACGCGTGAGCGCGCGCACACACAAACACGCACGCACGCACGCACACACACACACGTTTGTGTTTATGTCTATATGCATTTTTCAAACTTTATTAAGTCAGATTAAATTTGATACTGAATTGCGGGGAAAAATTCGAAAGAAAATCGATATAAAATATGATTTTGTATGTAACTTTCAGAAACCGGAATTGTGCATGAGAATCCGAGGTTTCGAATTAATGCATCCCTAAAATGTGCTTCTTAAAAGAATATAAACAAACAATCCGGATTTTTAATAATTGAATGATAATACTGTGTTGTTTTCCTTCACGTTTAGCTGCAAACAAAGAAACGCTTTTGCATGGTTGACATCTATTAAATACCAATTCTAGAGTAATATTTATTTTTTATTTGCATATTTCTAAAAGTATCTAACAGCGGTTTCTAGTATTCTAATAAAATAGCTGCTTTTCAGCTGATTTAATCAGAAAACATTTTAAAATAATAAAAAAAAAATATAAATATGTTAGGTAGAAATTACTGTATATTTATAATTCAGAGATATGAAGCAAAATGAAAGAAAACTCTTCCTCCCACTCACCGCAGTGACATTATATTCATAACTGATAATAAAGAGATTCTATCGTTTGTCTAATTAAAATCTTTCAATGTTTTACGTCGTTTTCTTTGTGAGATTTTATTTTTGTAATTCTTTTACCTTTTATTTGAGAAATTTTGCAAATTAATATCCTAATTTTTATTGTTCTGATCAATTTTAATCCGTGCTTTTGCCAGTATACTTTAATATGGCACATATAACTGAGGAAGCCTCGAGGTGAATGGATGAAACTAACGTGTAGTGACCAAAACAAAACAAAAAAAGGATACCAGTCATTGTAAACCATTGTATAGAAAGAGTTCTTAGAATTTCAGGCAACACTCTGTTGTGGTGTCTTCCCTCTAATGAGGCTATTTTGGACTCTTCCTCTTACTATAAAGTAGTAGGAAAGTAAGCCTCGGGGGAACGCTGTCACAGCCTGTTCGACTGTCAAACTCTCCGCTTCGGCGAAGAGGAACCCGGACGGAGCTTTGCCGAAGGGTAAAGTTTCGTCCGGGGAGGTAGACAGGCCCTGAACCCGTTTATACGGGATCGAAGGGAATATTTTTGGGCGAGCCTACGGGCTCGGAGAACCCACAATAAACTCGGCCTTGCCCCACATACGACCCACGTGGTGGGGGAGGCCTTAAATATAACGGTGATATAGCCTTGGAACAGTGTACCGACACACATTGCCTTTTCGCTTACCGTGTTTTTGGACCAGCTTCCGTTTGCATTTGCGATTCAAAAAAGTGAATGTTAAGTTAATTTTTTGACTTTATTTTCTGGAACCTTTTTTGAATTTTTCATTTTTGTGCATATTTATTTGTGTACTTTTTTCTTTTCTTTTATTGTTTATTTCCTTTCTTGTATTTTGCCCCCACCACGTTTTTATTTTTCTTTACTTTTTCCGTATTTATTTTTTGTTGCTTTTTGTCTTTGGTTTTATACGTTCTTGCTTCGTTTTATTTTGTTTGTTTTTGACCGTTTTGTTTTTTGTTTATGTTGTGAAAAAATTTAAAAGGAAAAAAGAAACCGCTTATTTGTCCGTCCGTGGTGGTTTCTAGGCCATCATGGCGGAAGATAATGCAAATATACCACCGCCGGTGTCACCAGTTATAACGGCCTAGTATCTAGTATAACAATAGTCCATTGAAAAAAGATGCTGATTATTATGCATCACAAAGATCTAAATTCGAGAAATCTTTTAGGGAAAATGAATTCCTTACCATCCCCGAAGCATTCGAAGCTGTGAACACCAGAATAGTATCTCTGCTAACCTCCGACGTAAAAAGTCGCAAATTGGTTGGGATTGGCACGGAAACTATGGAAGAGGTCCTAAAAACTCTAAAAATTTATCCTAAAGTATTGGCTAGAAGGACGAATGCAATTTGGGACATTCTCCTTCCTACAGAACAAGACGCGAAACAGATTTCCTGTAGTGTGTTAACTACCAAAAACCTAAGACAACAAACCGAGTATATGGGCACACTTAGGACAAGGATTACGGTCCATGGGGTTCCAGTTGACATCAGTGAAAATAGAATGGAGGGGGGCGTTCTTTTCCAAATTTGGCAATGTGGAGGAGGTAAAGGCAATTCTAGGAAAATCTGGCATAGCGACCGGAGACGCCGAGTTGCAGGTTACATTGAAATCCCCAATATTCTTATATGCTGAGAAAGGAGGATGTTGGTCGTAGTTGAAGGCCGGAGACCGTGCTGTTGGTCGTGCGGTACCTCGGGACACATGGCTAAAGAGTGCCCCAGTAAACATCCTCAGCCTTCAACTCGGCCCACAACAGCAACAGCAATAGCAGCAGCAGTAGTCGCAGCACCTACGGAGGAGGGAGTAGTGGAGAAGGGTTCCGATGGTACCTGGAAGGAAGCTGTAAACAGGAGGACAAAAACGTGATATCTTCCCACAAAAATACGAGACTACACCAAAGCAGCAACCACCACGACAGCGGCGGGCAAGGAAGGGACAGGAAGAAAGCCCCCAAAAGACAGAAAGCCCAAAAAATGCCAGAAAAGGAGGTGCAACAAACACCATACCCACAGCGGGAGGAAAAACAACACAAACAGCATCAACAACAAAAGAAGCAGCAAGCGGAGACGGAATTGGAGGTGGATAAAATGCCACCACCTCGGGCATCATCTCTAAAGAGAAGTAGAGAGGGGGAAGAGGAGGTGGAGACACCATCTCGAAAGCACTCTGGGCGTAGTAGAGCGGATAGGGTCATGGACAAAACCAGGTCCCTATCCGTCCCTGCTCCCCCTAAAAAATGCTCTAATACCCAAAGCAAGGAGTCTCCCTTCTTCCCCTTCCCGTGCTACATCCCCTCTCCCGCCAACTTTATCCTCAGTTCAATCTCAACACCCCCTCACACATCCACCTCTTCTCCTCCCCACCCCGCCAGGGAGGCAAAGAAGAAAAAGGAAAATTGTTTCCCGGTCCAGAATCAATTTGTAGGGTGGACAGGGATGATTATAAGAGGCGCCTGTCCAGCCCAAAGAAGGCCAAATTAGGGCTTTTATTTAAAATGATTTCAGCGGACTAGAAGTCTATTGAAGATCCCCGTAACTTTCAGAAGGCCCCGGGTGTAATTACCTGTGTTAGAGACACTGGGACTTCCTTGAAAGTCTGGGGGCATTTGACTGAAGCGAAAGAGACTTTTCCAAACATGAGAATGGTCGAAATGAAGTCACCCTACTTAAAGACGGTATTGTGCTGCGGGGTCCCTGTTTTACTCCGTTTCTCCCTGTGTAGATGCCTAGAACTGGCCTATCCCGCGGATGTCATCGGAATTGTCCTGGAGGGACGGATGACGTCAGAGTTAGGTGTAGGAAGCCTAGGACAATCCGTCGAGGTCCTTACCAGCGCAGATTTCCGCCCCGTATGTAAATAGGTGAACTGTTTGCTTTTTCTCTCGTTTCAGATTTAAAGGATGACAATCAAGTTAGCTACTCGGAATGCGAAGGTCTTGAGGGATCGGGGTAAGGCTGCCCGCCTGCTCCGTGACCTCTTGTCGTTTAAAGTGGATGTCGCCGCGATCGAAGAGACCCACTTTGTTTGCAGCGTCGATGCGTGTGTGCTGTCTAACGACTTTGTCGTTTATTCAGTATATGGGGACCGATATGTCAGACGAGTTTGCTGCTTAGCCGTACCCTGGATGCGAACGTGGACCTTGTTCATGTCGATGCCGAGGGCCGGTTGACAGTAGCCGATATTGCCGTGAAAAGTAGTTTATCCCGAGCCACTGCGGTTTATGCGCCCAACTACCAGGAAGAGCGTGTTTCGTTTTTTCGGCGGTTGGGTCCGTTCCTGGTAGATTCAACGCACCTAGTCTTAATTGGGGACTGGAATGCCATCCTGAACCCCAAGTTAGATAAGGGATGATGATCTAGTTGGAGGAGGGGGATCGTAGCCTGGTTGATCTGATCAACGAGTTTGTTCTCGTTGATAGATACCGGGTCGATCACCCGTTATCTATCAACGATAGCTGGTGGTGGTGGAAGAGACTTAAGAATAGGATTAAGTCCTTCACCACTGAGTTTAGCAAACAGCTCACGCTAGATAGGGCTAACAAGGTGAAGGCTCTTAAAGATAGTTTTTCCTCGGCGGTGGCTGGGGGGATCCTCTAGAATTAGCCTTAGCTAGGGAGGCCCTGAGTGTTTGACTAGCGAGCGCTACATGGGCCAGGTAATTAGACATAGGTTAAGCAAGATGTCTTCCGAAGCGGTGAACATGGGCGCAAAACTTCGCAAGAAAGAGACCCGTCGAGGTTCCGGTCGTCACATTCGTGAAATCAAAACCCCGGAGGGGCATACCCTTCGGGCCACTGACGACATGTGCGAGGCGTTTCGGCGGCATTTCGAGAGCTGGTTTACCAAGGATCCTGGTCTCCGCGACGAGGAGTTTCGTAGCTATTTGGCTGACTATCCTCGGCTTTCGCCGACTGAAGCGGCTAACTGCGAGGGGGAGATCACGGAGGGCGAAGTCTACGCGGCATCGAAGAAGGTCGGCAGAGGCAAGTCGCTCGGTTTGGATGGTTTGCCCTATGAATTGTACTTGAGGCGTTCGCACATCTTTGTCCCGATTTTGACTGCCGTATTCAACAACTGGTTCCGCTAGGTGTCCATCCCCGACTGGTTCACCAGGAGTGTGATCACGCTGTTGAAAAAGGGCAAGGGTGTTGGGAGGGAATTAGACGAATATAGGTCCATAACTCTGCTAAAGATCCCGCAGAAGCGTTTGCAGTCAGTTGCAGAGTCCCTGTTGGGTCTGGAGCAGACTTGTACTGTGAGGGACCGAACGATTCAGAGCAACCTGCATCTTATCCGCACGATCATAGAGGGTGTAAAAGACGACGATGAAGCCACGCTAATCAATTTGATGTTCAAGGCATTTGATAGGGTTGACCATCGCTACCTTGCTGCTGTCCTGTAGGCCGCCGGATTCGAACCCGACTTCTTCCGCTGAATTAACCTGCTTTATCGCTCCCCCAGTGCTGTGGTACAGGTGAACGGGAAGCTTTTGCGCTGTCTCGGTCGGTTCGTCAGGATTGTCCACTGTCACCCCTACTTTACGATGGAGTCACTCCTTCGCCGGCTAAGGGACAGGGCGTCCAGTTTTCTGCGTACGATGATGACGTAACTACTTTCGGGTCGTCCCGCAGCGACATTGAGTTGGTACTGAAGGCGCTTGATCTGTACGAAAAGGTGACAGGGGCCAAGATTAACCGCGTCAAATCTTCCGGCTTGCGGTTAGGTGCATGGAAGTGGATCGATCATCCAGGGCCCTTTGGTTGGACGGACGGTCCTGTCCGCATTATTGGAGTGTGGTTTGGACCCGACCTCCAGCTGGAGAAAAATTGGTCAGAAGTACAGGCGAAGGTCGGCGCGGCTGGTGAGACTTGGCAACGAAGGAGGTTGTCCATGAAGGGAAGGGCGGAGGCGTGTTTCACTTACGTCTTTCCTATTGTCCTTTACCGCTTGTCTGTATTTCCTCTATGTAAGGACAATAAGAAAGCACTCGAGCGATTGCATCCTCCATTTTGTGGGTGGGGGGCGCACTCATAAAGCGACAGAGAAGTCTGTGCACAACGTCCGTGTCATGGTGGGCTAGGAATGCCGCAGTTGGCGAGCCACAAACTCGCCTCGAGGTTGGCTTTTCTTTGCCGCGCATTGACAGAAGATTCGATTATGGCGGGGATTGTAAGGGACGCCTTCCATTTCCTTACTATCAATCCTCCCATCTCGCGGGTTGAGCGCCGTCGTAAACCCCTGGATCAATTGGATTTCCTTCGCGAATGTCGGCATGTCTTGACAGTCATTCCTTCATCAGTGACCTTTCTCGACCCAGGAATGTCTTCTATCGTCAACTAGTGGAGGGGGCCGCGAAAGATCAACTACTGCGGCTCGATTTGTCGGAGGAGGGGTTTCTCTCCTTCTGGTCCTGGGCGCCAGCGGTGGATTATCTCAGTAACCCTGAATTTTGCTTACCTGGCGACTGGTTCTCAATGACAAGGCCTTCATCTGGGGCTTGGCGGTTTTGCCAGACTGTGAACGATGTGACCTTGGTCTAGAAGAAACGGCTTCGCATGCCTTCTGCTATTGTCCTTGGGTCCGCCCCCTATGGGACCATGTCGGCGAGTTGACGGCTCGTATCGCTCCCGAAAAGCTCGTGCTCATTGATCGCGCATACGCCTGTGACAATGTGTCGCCCCCGTATTCTGGGGTGAAACGAATGGTGTTTCTATCACTACTGGCCACGGCCCCAATGGTGATTTGGATGATGCGACAGGAGGAAGTTTTGCGAGGCAACCGTTTTTCGCATCAGGACATGATCCGATTCTTTGAGCATCAGCTCAAGATGAAGATTAGAACTGATAGAAAACGCTTAATTCAACAGTATTTAGCGAAAGGTGGGTGACTGGGGCGATCTTGGTTCGTGTGAACGGGGCTAACCTTGATTTTCTCTTTTAGGTCTACCTATGTCACATCGGGGTGGTTTCCTGTGGAGCCCTCCCCTGGTTAGGCTAGACAAGCTTTAACTGTACCTAGTTAATGTGAGTAAGTGTTGTCCCCAGCCTGTTCCCGGCCACATCTTTAGTTAGGATCCAAGTTGAGATTCCTAGCCTCCCCACTTTGTTTTGGCCACTTTCATCTCGACTGGGTTAGCTTTATTGATTCCCCCAAGTCCGTCTATATTTTTTCCTTTCCCTCTCCCTTGCGAGAGAGCTTCTTGATTCTGTCGTAGGGCAGAATACAGCGGCCTCTGTTTTTGAGGGCTGGACGGGTCCTACTAACATCAGTTATATCTATGTTTACTTTGTTTGAAATTTTGTTTGTTTACGGGTTCATCCCCCTCCCTTCTCATATTCATTCATCCATAAATATTTATGTATAAATTTTATAATCATCAAATTTTTATGTCACCGTAGATCCCCCAGAGAAGATGTGGTATTATGGTATATGAAGGATTGATTGGGGACGGACGAGTTTTTGTGGTGAATGCGCAAATTGTATTGAGTGAATGGGTCGTGATTCGGATTAGCTAGGTCAGTGAAGACCGGCTAGACTGAACGCTGGTCAACCAACACACATTCCCAAGTCATGTAACACACTTCTGTTATATTTACTATTCAATACACTATTTATCTGCAATCTCTTGTTTTGTTATTCCTTAACCAATTACTTGGTCACAACACACACGAAAGTCAAAATGCACACAAGATGAGAGTTAAGGATCAAAACAATAAAAATATAATCTGCAGTGTGAGGCAGAACGAGAAAACGATGCAATTTTTCAAGAAACAGAAATAAAGGGTTAGAAATATCGAACAGAAATTGTTAATCGATACGAAAGCTTTATGTGTTTGAAGAATGCGTTGAAGTAGCAAACATGAATTAAGATTCATTCCAATCTTTCGAATTAATTGTTCGATAACAACATCTAGTAGAACTTTGCTCAATTCGTTGTCTTCTTTTTTAAGTAGTAAAGTTGAAGATGTTAAATATATATAGCTAATAAAATAGCTAATAAGCTAAGTTCGAATCTAATAGTTTCTTCTTGAGTATTTCTCGCGTGTGGAACTCTTTTACGGCTTCTTGCTTTCTTGTCTATTACGATCTTCAAAAATTTAAATTTAACATTTTAATTTTCTATCGCCATCATTTGACTTTCTGATTCCTTTTCTTTTATCGTCCTTTATCCTCACTAAAGTTTTCTCATTTTCTTTCACTCTCAGTAACACCTTGCATCTTAGTGGCATTATCGCCTTGCTTGGGATGAAAAGATTAATAAAGAAAGTTGCTTCTACTAGAATATGAACAAATGATTTGACTTGCAGATGTTCAATTTTTCCATAAAATCACAATGGCATTTAACGTGTTTATCTGTGAACGACTGTTCATCTGTGTCCAGAGATAAATGTTTGTTTAAAATTAGATTTGTTATTAGAAAGCCACCAAAGGCGGAATAGAGACTCAAGTAATAACTATAATAATAAGGATAAAAGTTTAGTTTATTCAGTTTCTTTTCTCAATTATATCTCTTATCAATTCGCTTCCCACAAAAAGTAACAAGTTCCTTTTGAAAACCTGCAACAACTTGAACAAAAGATGAAGAAATATTCTGTCGATAATAATCTAACCCAAAAAGAAATTGAGTGTTTTTTTGTGGAATGTTATGCGCTAAATTTGATTTCTCATAGATTTTATCATTCTATGGACTTAATTTGACATAAACTGAGCGTTTGGTGAGTTTGTTCAAATATCATCGGTTGAATTAACTTGGAAACGACATTTTAAAATATTTGGCAACATTTCATTGCTTTTTTATTGTTTGTTGAATTTTTATTTTGTATACTTTATATATATATATATATATATATATATATATATATATATATATATATATGAGACCGTCTGCTTCCTTCGGCTTCTTCAAGTTAGAATGGAAGACAAAATTGTACGGACAGAAAAAATGCGTTGGATCTCTGAGGAGAAAAGCGGACCATAAATCAAATTACCGTAAACTTAAATTACCGTAACAAATCCGATGACCATAAACCAAAAAGTGTTTGTCTGCCTGTTTGTTTCTTTGTTTTACACACACAGACGCACACACGCACTCGCGCGCACACATACACACACACGTGTGTGTATACACACACGTGTGTGTATACACACACACACACGCACGCACACATACACACACACGTGTGTGTATACACACACACACGCACGCACACATACACACACACGTGTGTGTATACACACACACACGCACACATACACACACACGTGTGTGTATACACACACACACACGCACACATACACACGCACGTGTGTGTATACACACACACACACACACGCACACATACACACACACACACGCACACATACACACACACACACGCACACATACACACACACGTGTGTATACACACACACACACACGCACACATACACACACACGTGTGTGTATACACACACACACACACATATATATATATATATATATATATATATATATATATATATATATATATATATATATATATATATTAGAGCTCCTGGAGTCTGTTTCATTTTAAATCAGTCCAACGAATCTCGAGAGGAAACTCATAGCCAAAAACTTAACTCCCCTTCTCGGTGAAATCAGCACAGCACACATTCTGACGATCTCATCAATTGTTTAAAACACTTAGAAATGTGAAATAAAATCATGGCTAGCTTGGATATCAAATCCCTATAAACGCACCCATTTTTAGAATCGGCTGCATTATCATTTGGAGTTACTTTCCTGAAGCTGGAACAGACAAAATAGCAAGTATTGACGGCGCAATGAACTCTGCAAGATACCAAATATTTTTGAACTATAGTGTCTTGCTCTCGGTTCAAAACTTGGGTTTAAGTTGGAGCTAGATCTTCCAACAGGATAATTATCTGAAGCAGGAAAGTAAATCCACAAAA
Organism: Acanthosepion esculentum; assembly: GCA_964036315.1. Lineage (NCBI taxonomy): Eukaryota > Metazoa > Mollusca > Cephalopoda > Sepiida > Sepiidae > Acanthosepion > Acanthosepion esculentum. The sequence continues at coordinate 152,551,963 of OZ038477.1, forward strand.
GAATATCGTCGAAAAAGAAATTTCAAGTCTTGGAATGGCCTTGACAAAGTTCTGATCTAAACCTAATGGAAATCTGTGGTTCAAGTTAAAGAAGGCAGTACATACAAGAAACCCAGGTAATATCGCGCAATTGTGGGAGTTTTGCTAAGAAAAACGCTCCGTACTGCTAGAAACTTCTTAAAAATTACAGTAAAAAACAGATCAACGCCGTGATTTCAAAAAGACTTGTCACCAATATTAAATTTAAGAGTTCACCTACCTTTGCACATCTTAATTTTTAATGTTTAATTAATATTTTCATTCCAATTTGATAAAAAAATTTGAAAGTGGTTGTAATTCTTTTAATAAAAGTTTTTCTTAACGAATGTAGAGTTTAATTAAGATTTGTTCACTAAGTAGAAAAAAGAAACTCTAATATATGTATATGCATGTGTATGTGCGTATGTGTGTATACATGTATAAAAACACTCTCTGGTTTCGATGGACTAAATTAAAATCCGATAAGTACAGAAGATATATATATATATATATATATATATATATATATATATATATATATATATATATATGTAAATTAATTAAATTAAAAATATTATATATATATATATATATATATATATATATATATATATATATATATATATGTATTATAATATTTTTTGTTTTTAAAAATATGATTCCTTCGCTACATTCCTTGTCAAGCGAGAATTCAAATTCTAGATTGACAAGGAAGCGGGTCCATGCACCTTAACTCAACATAACTTCAAAAATTATGTTAGGGGTCTCGGCTCTCGCTTTTGAAACATGACAAATCTTATGTAGCGAAGGAATCATATTTTTAAAAACAAAAAATATCATATAAGCTCTACTTCTGTATGGAGCACTGTCTTTTTGAAAATAAAAGCAAAATACTAAGGAACACCGGATTATCTACCTAACGTGTTCTTTCCTATTTTTCTGCACACCTGCATACATATATATTGTTATGTTTGCGTGAGTTCTGAGGACCGAGCAATGCATTTATTGATTGGAAATAATTACCAAGTACGTTTTTAGGTTTACAGCATTTTATTAATTACTAGATAAACTGAGTTAATACTACTCTACAGAAGAATTAGTGAAATATGGAGAGACGTTGCCACACGTGTCCTGGTGTAGTCCGCCATCTTGGATCTCTATCTGTGTATTCCCAGACGTGACGTCTGACGTCACGATGTCCAAAGCAAGTGGGATAACTCTTACAATACTTTGGAGTTATCTCCCTTTATGTTTCCTTCCAACACCTCCCTTTGAAGTATGATAGTCGTAGGATGATTGTTGAGGATCTACTTGTAAGGATGAGGTTGGTTTGCCCTTACGCTGCGTCCTTCTAGTTGGTAATTTCTTTTGAGACTTACTTTCTTTACTACATTTTGTTTGAACACTTTGGGGTAATTCAAATGTGTCCAGTAAAACGTTTAAGGGAATGACTATGTCTGACCCAAGTAGTGGATTGTACATCTACATCATAGATTACATTACCAGAACGGCGTATTATGTAACCTTGGCTTCATTTTTCTTTACCATTGCGTTAATCTTTTGCCCACACAGGTTGTCCGGGTAGAAATTGACGTGACACTGCTCCATGGCGGTGGTTGAATTGTCTTTCCATGGTTTTATTTCTCTTGAGAGAATTGCTTGGCGATGGACGAATAATATCAATTGGTAGCCGTATTTTTCTATTCATCAAGGCTTCTGCAGGTGACTTTCCATTCGGACAGTTTGGATTTGGGGTAGCTCTATAGCTACTTAGAAATATGTCTATTATTTCTCGTGTAGATCCTTCCCCTTTTAATTTTAAGAGTGCTCTCTTAAACGTGTCGACGAAGCGTTCGGCTTGACCATTTGATTGTGGGTGGAAGGGTGGTGATCTGAGGTGTTGAATACTGTTCTTTTTACTGAATTCTGAAAATTCTGCTGAAGTAAATGCCGTACCATTGTCAGAAACCAAGATTTCCGGAGTACCAAATCTGCTGAAGATCTCCTGTAATTTTCTTACAGTTTCAGTGTATGTAGGCTGATTCATGTGAAAGACCTCCGGCCATTTGCTGTAAGCATCCACCAATATTAGGTAATGTTGTCCATTTATTGGTCCAGCAAAATCAATATGGAGTCGTGACCAAAGAGATTCTGGAGTAGGCCATGAATACAGTGTTGTTTTCCGAGGAGACTTTGCAACCAGTTGGCATTTGGTACAACTCTTAACAAGTTCCTCTAGTTGTTTGTCCATGTTTGGCCAGTACACGTATCCGCGTGCTAAGGCTTTCATCCGATTAATCCCTTGATGTCCATAGTGAAACTGTTTGAGAACTCTGTTTTGAAGTTCAAATGGAACAACAACGCGTTCAGCAAAAAGTAGAATCCCATCGATTTCAGATAAGGATGATCTCCGCTGAAAAAATGGTTGAAGTTTCTGGTCAGTGCATATATTTGTCCAGCTAGTGGAGTGAAAATGTAGGACTTTCTGCAGTATTGGTTCTGCGGCTGTAGCTTCTTGAATCATCTCTGATGTGACAGGTAGTGCTCTAACTGTGGAAACAAGTCCCGAGACAACTTCAGGTTCTACTGATATAGCTGCGATGACTCTGTCCTCCGGTACTTTTTGATTCGAAGAGATGAGTCTGGACAACGCATCTGCTTGACCAATTTTGCTACCTGGTTGGTATTTTATTTAAAAATTGTAGTCCAGGAGCATAGTGGCCCATCTTTGCAACCGGTTAGCTGTATAAACAGGGATTCCTTTCTTGGAACCAAATATACTGATCAACGGCTTGTGATCTGTTATCAGGATAAAATGACGACCATATAACATTTTGTGAAATTTCTTCACAGCGAAAATAAATTCCAGAGCTTCTTTCTCAATTTGACTATGTTTGCGTTCGGTGGGTGTCAAAGACTTGGATGAGTGCGCGATAGCTTTTTCGCTTCCGTCAGGAAAAAACTGTGATATCACAGCTCCGACTCCGTAATCTGAGGCATCAGACACCACAGTAATGTCTACGGATGGGTCATAGTGAGTCAGTAATAAGTCCGAACTGAGAAGGGATTTTATCTTCTCAAACGATTCTTTACATGTATTTGACCAGTTCCATTTAGTATCTTTTTGCAAAAGATTATTAAGAGGTCCACGTAACTTGTGCCGTTCTGGTAAAAAAGAACTATAATGACTTACGAGGCCCAGAAAAGAACGTAAAGTCGATACATCTGCCATTTGCTTTATCGCATGGATATGCTGCCATTTGCTTTATCGCATGGATATTTTCTGGATCCGGTCTACGGCCATTTTTGTCAAATATAAATCCAAAGTATTTAACCGAAGTTTGGAAAAATTTGCATTTGTCTGACCGTAAGTGAAATCCATATTGTTGAATTCGATCCAGCATAGAAGTTAAGTGATGTAGGAGTTCCTCTGGGGTTGTGCCTGTAATAATGATGTCATCAATGTAGGCAGAAACTCCTGGTAATCCTGTGAGCATTGTATCCATTGTTTGCTGGAAAATTGCTGGTGCTGACTTGACACCAAATGGAAGGCGACAAAATTGGAATAAACCCTTGTGTGTGTTAATCGTGAGAAGATTTTTGGAATCTTCATCCACTTCTATTTGAAAATATGCATCTGCAAGGTCCAATTTTGCAAAACAAGTTCCACCGTTTAGTTTTGTGAACAAGTCTTCCGGTGCAGGTAGTGGATACTGATGTATATCCAGTGCATCATTTAGTCCTGTGGAGAAATCTGCACATAGACGTACCTTGCCATTTGCCTTTTTCACCATGACAATGGGTGCTGCCCAGGATGAGTAGTTTGTAGGCTGGATAACTCCTGCTTGTTGGAGGCGGTTTAGTTCCTCTTCTACTGTAGCTAAAGCTGCATATGGTACCGGGCGCTTGGGTCTGAAAATTGGTTTTGCGTCGGATTTCAGTTTTAACGTGGCTTTAACTTTTGTGCAACATCCGAGGCCCTCTTGGAAAACATTGTTAAATTTAGCTTTCAGCATGCTCTTAAAATGTTTTTCCGTGTCTGCTGCAGAATTAACTTGGCAGGTATTGAAAATGGTGTTCAAGGGAACCTTGAAAAGGTCAAGTTCCTCAATAAAATCAAGGCCAAGAAGATTCAAGTTTGAAGAGTCCGTAATGTAGCACACACCTGAAAAATGTTTGTCTTTGAAAGAGACATCACAAATTAATTCCCCATTTAATTGTATTTTATTCCCGGAAGCACTACACGCAATATGCGTTGTGTCTTTCAGGGGTGGTTTTTCCAGTGACTCCCATGTACGTGAAATCAAAGTGATATCTGAAGCAGTATCGAACTGAAACTTTATCAGTCTTTTGTTTATGGATACCACTATGTATTTCCTCCGAGCTTCAAAATTTACATTAAACGTAGCAAAAATCGAATTTGAAAATGACTTACGGGAATATCCTGTCTTTTTGTGATGAGGTTTTTCTCTTACAGGCGTATTATTCTTTTTCGTAGTTTTGTTATTTTTGCGTTCACAGAATCCGTCCTTATGCCCACGACGTGAACAGAGTTGACACGTGTGTTTTTTGTATCGGCAAAATCGAGCATAATGCCAATCTCCACATGACCAGCAAGATGTTGGGAGTGTTTTCCTTTTAGTCAGGGATTTTTCCGTCGTTGTTACACGGCTGGAAATGGATGATTTAAAAGGCTCCTGCTGTATCATTTCGTTGTCGCGTTTCAGTTTAATCAGCCGCTGTCTTGATCGAGCATAGATAAAAGACGTGTACGAATGTCTGTGTCGTTTGGGGATTGTAGACCAGCGACAAAAATAAGGCATTTGAATTGATCTTCGGTCAGCGATTTCAGCTGAAAATTTTCGCATTGTGAATTCACTTTCCCAGCGTATGCAAAAAAATCTTCGTTATCATCTCTCTTCAGCTTTAAGCAATTATAGCGGGTGTTAAATAAAGAGGATAACTCGCCGAAAATGTTTGTTAACTGTTCAACAGTCTCCACAAATGTGAAGTCTCCCGGTTGTTTAGGTAATATATACTGTTTATAACGTAGGTGTTCCCGACACTCAAGCTTCCGTAGTAGGAGGCGTAACTTCCATTCATCGTCCTGCATGTGAAATTCATGTCAAAAGATGTCTTCCCAACGACTAAACCATGCTATGAATGTCCGTTTCGTCTCCGGTTCAAATTGAAACTCGGTTATTGAGTTCGCTATGCTATCCGCAGAATTCGCATTTTTCTTGTCTGTTGTCAGTTGTGTTTGAAACTGTTGCGTTAACGTTTCAATTAGACGGTTCTGTGCCTGTAGAAACTGTTCCTGTTGCCTTCTAAGAATTCTTTCCAACGATGCAGGGTCCATGACGAAGAAAGGATATTTTACTTTTTTTTTTTTTTTTTTAAGAATTTTTTTTTTCTTACGAAAATATCTTTCATGTGACTGGCAGCACCAAAAAAAAAAATGTACGTTTAAATTCGTTTACCTTTGTTTTTTCTTTCTTTTTCTTTTCAAGAGGTATATGCAATGGAGAAAGGTAATCTCATTTCGTCGCCAAATCTGTTATGTTTGCGTGAGTTCTGAGGACCGAGCAATGCATTTATTGATTGGAAATAATTACCAAGTACGTTTTTAGGTTTACAGCATTTTATTAATTACTAGATAAACTGAGTTAATACTACTCTACAGAAGAATTAGTGAAATATGGAGAGACGTTGCCACACGTGTCCTGGTGTAGTCCGCCATCTTGGATCTCTATCTGTTTATTCCCACACGTGACGTCTGACGTCACGATGTCCAAAGCAAGTGGGATAACTCTTACAATACTTTGGAGTTATCTCCCTTTATGTTTCCTTCCAACATATATATATATATATATATATATATATATATATATATATATATATATATATATATTAACAGAATTGAAATGCAGTGAATCAAATGTTTTATTTAGGAAGTAGTGTTGATAGTCATTGCATCAGTGAGTCGGCTTCGGTCATAAAAAATGAAAGAAAATGAAAGACTGGATTTCACTTGCAGTCACTATAGCGAATTTGTCTCAAATGGCAAGGCGCCTTAATATTCGCGAATTACGCCAGACTGTCATGTAACGCATTTTTATCCTTTGAAATGTACACAAATTAGGACTAAATCGTTGTCATAACTATAGATGCGTGCAATTGTTACTCTTGAATGCCAACCATTTGCACCGGTGGGTGTAGAGCAACAACATAAGCCATCAAGAAAAGATCAAAAGGTTTCTGAATAATCTTCTTGCTTCGACAATTCAAAATCCAATTCATTAGAGGCAGTTAAAATATTTTTCACAAATATCGACACGTCGTTGTTTAAATTTAGATCTTCCGGGTGAATATATGAAGGAAATGCATCGAAATATGATGTATACTCAAATATATGTTTCTTTATACACGCGCGCGAGCACACACACACACCTAGATGCATGCGTGTTTTGGTGTGTACGTATCTTAGCTTTTACATACTAAATGATACACGCAATTCATGAAATAATCGATTAGTATTGATGTGTAGATATTGGATGTAATCCATTTCCTCCGTTCTGGCCCAAATCTGCAAATTTCTTATATTCGAGATCCCTGAAACGTTCTTAATGTATTCGCAACGAATGATTGTATGGTTAAAAAAATAACACGATACAATTTAAAGCAAGCATATTTCAATTTTCTGATTCAGCACTAGATTACAAGTGGTCAGAACAGCTGGTTCTTTTTTGTAAAATAATTTTTCAGACTTTATTAAATTTCTTAAGAATTATCATTTATTTTTTACTTTGCAAGCAGGAGTGAAAAGTCTCCTTTTCTTATTTTTGAAGAAAAATCATTATTTTTCTATTTACTTGAAAAACAGTTAACTTATAAAATCAAATATTTGGTGAGAGCGTAATTGAATAAAGACAAAGTTTTCCTCGTTAAAGCTGCGAAAATTATCTTTACCTTAAAAATAATTAGAAACAGTGTATGACGTTGAAGATCGAATATTCGCTTCTGCACGAATTTCAAAGGAGAATTTTTATGTTTGATTTGTAGATTTGTGCGGAAGTAATTGTTTTGACACTTTTATTCATATTTAGACACCAGCTCGAATATGAACACATGTACACGTACACATAGATATACACGCACACATAAATTGCACAGTAGATCTGCTGTTGAGTTATTGTTATCTTTCGCCATCGATCATTATTAATGTAATGAGTTTGTTCCTGATGTGGCACTATTTTACTCATTTTATATCAAACTAAGATGACAACTATTGTGGCGTATCAGTGATGAGACTTATTTTACAACATCTAGTAACAAAACAGAGCGCAAGTAAATTTAATTCTTTTCAAATAACTAACTTTGTTTTTATCTGTTTTTCACGATATTTAACATCATTTTCTAACAAAGGTAGAAAAATAGAAACAAAAAGAATTCACGTGTTTTCTTCTTGATTTTGGACGATTTTCTTTATTTTTACTCAGAACTTTGCCACTATTCGTGGGCATGTGCTAACAAATCAGCAATGGACAGGAGAAGCGAGTGACGTCATCGTAACCTCGCAGACGGGAGCTGAGTCTCTCACAAATTCGCCTGATCTCCGTTTCATTTGTGGCTTCTCTATCAAAAATCTGCATCGCCATAAAAAGTTTGCTCTCGGCGTTACTAGATATTTTTAGAGAAAAAAAAAAAAGAAATTGAATATTGAACTAAAAGTCAGGCAGGAAAGCTTTCAGCAGGTTGTTGATCAAGCAATCTTCATAGATTTCCGACAATCATATTCATTTAGATCTAAAATCCATGACATCAAAATGGTCGAATAATTTATCTGTCTCATTCAAATCACATGAACCGGTGTTCTCTCCTAGTCTCTGTTTATTTCTACATTTTGATTTCTATATGCTTCTTATTTATCTATCTTACTTATCAATGACGATACCTATTTTAATAGTCATAATATTGGAATCATATCGATCGATTCATAGAGAGATAGGCAGATATGAACACTTTTCATATCTATCTATCTATCTATCTATCTATCTATCTATCTATCTATCTATCTATCTATCTCACCGTGCGCTATTTGATGGATGAAATAAGTAAAACCCAAGCAGTACCATTAATTAGTATACGAGTACATATGAAAGCCAGGTTTATAACGACTAATTATCACGGTCGATATATTATCTACCCTGTCAGGTATCTGCGCTAAACAGCCATTCTACCTCTGAAGGGTTTTATTTTTTGATACAACAAATTTCCAATCGAATGCGCATGTATAAATGTGTTTGTGTGTGTGTACATCTTTCGGCTTATCTCTTTATCTTATTAAGGAAATCAACAAAGCAAAGATGGCACCAAATTCTGTCTTTTTAATAAACATGATTTTTTATCAATTTTGAAACTGAGAAATTTTCCTTTTTGCTTGGCGTTATCTTTCTGGGTCGGAAACCGTTATGCACCTGCTGCCTTCTTACATTTCGAAAACTATTTAATTGTTATGCTCCATAAAGAAAATGAAAAGAAACGCACAGCAAAGATATCGACAATTGTAACAGCTCTACCCTTAAGAGTGTCTTTCTTCACATAAATCGTTTTACTACAAGAAACTTAGCATACATAGTAATATTAAAAAAAAATGCCATAAGAAAATTGAGAAGAAGGAGGCGGAAGAGGAAGAGGTCAAAGTGAAGAATTTGAATAATAATAATAATAATAATAATAATAATAATAATAATAATAATAATAATAATTACTGCCATTTGGTTAAAGGGATCTCGATCGTTCAGTAGTTTCCTGTGGAGGCAACTCGATGCCATGACGAAGGGTATAATTACGGATCTGCTTTCTGACAATTAATCCAGTTAGACTGTTATAAATTTACCACTTGTGGTGTTGCTATTTCGCCACGTAAGTCACTCACTTCCAATAAAGATAGATCACCTTTGCATAAAGTAGACCACTGGTTATCCATCTTCCACACTAACACAATAAATCTAGTGTCCAACTATCCGGGAGATGAACTTCATCTTTCAGAGGTCAAACCTGACTCGCATGTTCCTATCCGTAACTGGTCTAACCAATTACTCCAGTTCAAGAATTTACATTCCTGGGATAATAGCACCAACTCTTAAAAGAAAACCCTCAAAATTGACACGGACATGGGCTTGGCGCCTATATCAAAACTGGTTTCCCCTGTGGCAGAGACTCCAAAAGTCGAGGACTTTGGATTCCTATTCATGTGCTTTCGTGTTGTCCTCGTTCATCGTGTGCTCATTCCTTTTCACTGCCTATCGACCATCTGATGATGGTATTGTAATGTCCGACAGAATAGCTGAGAAGATTGATGATATCCTTTCCGATCATCCATCAGCTGTCATTAATATTTATAGTGATTTTGTTACAACACTTGGGCACCTCAAACCACTCACTGGCAAATATTTTATGCCAAACCGAAGGCTTTCTTCGATATTCCATTACACAAGATACTCTAGTGATACAACAAATTTGAATGGGATAAATTCATATCATACTATACCCAAATTCCTCTCTCAGCATACTTCAGAAATATAAATTCCAGAAGAGCTACTCTAATTTCCGACGGCTTTTTCAGCTATGGGGAATTACATCCCTTATAAAAGTACCAAGCTGGTCTTGGTTAATGCCCGAATGTCCTAAGGTCATAGGTCACCGCAACTACTGCTACTACTATCTCTATCAGAACAGAAACCTTACTTTCAGAACAGCTCGCAATAAGTGAAAGAGAGCGCTGGAAAATGCTAAGAGCAGATATGAAAAAGCAATTCAAGCCAAAGTTGAAAACAAAAACTTGGTTCCCGCGCGTTCTGAAAAATATATTTCTTACCTCCCATAATAAATGGCCATGAGGCCATCTAATCTGCGTCAGATAAAACTAAGATTTTTCGTACTAAATTTGCATATAACTCAATATTAGACGACAAAGACCATCCCCTACTAGACTTACGCTCCCTTACTTAACAAAAACATTGCGATACCTATTTCTTGGCAAGTTTTCAGACTCATAAAAAGCCTTGACTACGAAAGTTACTGGTCCAGATAAAATTTCTGTAGTCGTCCTTAAGAACGTTAATTCCCCAATCTTGTAAAAATTGTTTAACTGCTTCCCGAAGAAATCTTTTCTAGGTATATGGAAGGTGTCATCTGTAAGACCAGTTTACGAGAATGCATGTGAGCGCACATTCCCATCGCTCAATCAGCCATCTCATTGACATCAGCAAACTTTTTGAGATTATCAAAAAGATTATCAATCAGCTCAGCAGAAATAATCTGAGCAACGGATTCTACGGATTTCTCTCCTCTCGGTTCACTTATAATGCTGTAATAATGCATAACATCTGTGAAAGCTTTGATAATATATGCATCACAAGAACGATAGACTTAGGTATCTCGAAGGCTTTTGACAAGGTGTGACTGCTACACAAATGGTATTTATGGGAGTCTTTTCGATTTTCAAGTCCTTCCTATCGAGTACGCCCATGAAGGTCGTTATTAATAGCCAGCCATCTGAAGCGCACGAGATCAATGCAAGCTGTATATTAACGATCAGTTCAAGAACATTCTTAGATCACTAGTAAATATATATGTAGACGACGCCACGGTATATGGATATTTCGTCCAGCCGCAGTTACTAAGAGTGAAAGAAAACCTCAAATGAGAATAATAATGTGTTTTCTTACTGACATGACGGTTCCTGCAGACTGTAATATATCTTTGAAGATCTTCGAAAAACTATCAAAATAAAGGGATCTGCAAGTGGAAAACCAAACAAATGTAGCACATGATGACACGAATAATTCCATTTGTGTTTGGAGCACTCAGATTGGTTAGAAAATGTTCCGTAGACACATTGAAGGGATTCCTGTTATCCCATCCTGTTAAGAAATACAAAAAATTGTACTCACATGTACAGCTCACACCTTACGAAGGGCTTTATCTATGTAACATGTATGATCTTAGGTTGTTTGTGTTTTCTTTTTTACAAAAATGCTTAGTGGAAAATGTCATGATACCATTTCTGACCTTAGGTCTCTGGTTTTGACGGAATGGAATTAGTATACAATAGAAATCAAAGGAAAAACAAATTGCTTATTAATGGTAATGATCTATATTATTATCGAAACAATGCATAGCAGCATTTCCGTATTTAATTGATAAAACATCATTGGTGCATTTGACCATGTCAGTTAGGTACTTTCTCACTGTATCTACAAATCAAACTTGAATACCCACACAAAATTAGGAAAATTATTAGATCTATACTTCTAGCAAATAATCTAATGTTGATAAAGGGTTTGCTTTGCATTTAACAAAAGCATCAGGGAAACTTTTCTTGATAAAATGGAGTTCACTGGATTCAGATCAGAGATCCAAGTCGACTATTTGGATATCGGTTCGGTTTCAAATTTTAAAAATTAAGAAATTAAAATCTTAAAAAAATCGAAAGCTTATTAATATTATTTAATTTTTTTCTCATGTCAGTTGACCAAATTATTTCTTACTTAAGGTGAATCCGTCTGATCTTAACTCTGGAAAGAAAAAATGGCTTTTACACGCATATACACACATGTATTTTCTTAATATTATATGTAAATATATATATATATATATATATATATATATATATATATATATATATATATATATATGTGTGTGTGTGTGTGTGTGTGTATACAAATTTAAGTGTTTCTATATACGTATGCATATACGTGTATATATGAGTAGGTGTAAGTATTCATATGAAGGTGACACGTATCGTAACGACTATCAAATTCTGTCTGAAGCTGTTTTTGAATGTTTCATTGTCACGTATTTTTGCAAATAGTCTCATTACTAACATTCTACATGATTGACAGGGGAAAAAGTGGTTAATTGAATTAGAGGGTATAATGTGTTGCACCGTCAATTGGAACGATTTTTAACATTCTACGTGATCACAATTCTTATGATTTTCACTAAAGTCTTCCTTGGATTTTTGGGTCGTTCCCAGTCGGTTAAATATTAATCCCCACCTCCAGTAATGATGATTAATACCTTTCATGAAGCATCTGAAGGCAACAGATTTGCTCAATATGCCAGAAGGTTTCTTAATACCGTAACTGATTTTTCTGTCTGAAGAGTTACAATTCTTTCTTTTCGACATTGTTATTTTTGCTGTTATTCTTTCTTTTACGTCACTTTTCTTCGCTCAGACTTTTCCAAAGATGTTGGCTTCGTCTACAAACAAAAGAATACAGATGATTCTTGATACAACTGAAGCGCAAATAGTACAACCAAAACAACAACAAGGTCATTGCCCAATAAAAAAAAAGAGAAACCTCATCCTGTCATTCATAAAACGGAATTTACATGAGAGAGATCAGTGAGAATAAATCCGGATTCAGCCGGAAATAATGTAAAAAATTACCTGAACGTGCCAAACGGAAGACATTGTCGCACAGTTCGTTCATTTTGAAAAAAATGATCAAAGTTTGTTTTCAGTTACCGACGTTCCTTACATGACAATACAGTGACGCTTTAAATCAGAAAAGAGTAAAGGAATTTGCTTATTTTGACATGATTACTCTTCGTTGCATTTCGACGAATTGTGGGATTTTTAATTCAAAATATTATCTTCATTTAAATAATGAAAAGATGTAGGAAAAGGAAGAAAGGCGGGACAAAGCAAATAGAAGAAAGAATGGTGGCAAACGGTTAATAAAAATGAGAAGATTTGAGGAAATAAAAGCGGTTGGACTGAAGAACATAGTTGGAAAGATGTGAAATATCCAAAGAGAAAAATCGTCAGTAAGAATATCAAAAAGAAAGAAAGAGAAATTTTAGTTGGAACAATGACGAAGCAAACGTAACAGTAAAGGGGTAACCAAAGCAATGATAATATTTTAGGAGAATGTAGAATGTGCAATTTACTGGTACATGTAACTTATATGGGTAATGAAATCTTAGAAGTCTGTTTTTATTTACAATAATTTAAAATATCATAAGTAAAAATAGCTGAAGTCAAAATATTGCAAGCAAAACTATCTTCTTTTGCTTTTGAGATCAATATGATTTAATATATACTCATAAGGATATGAAATTGCATACAGGAGAAAGACAAAGAACAGCGAGAGATTATCATTCATTTTAAATACACCCGGCCGCTTGTGTGTGGATGATCTCATATCAATTAATAATTCTTTAACAAATGTAACCTTCAGAATTCTTAAAATACTCCCGCTTTCAAAACGTTGAAAAAAGCAAAGTAAAGCAACTGCATGAAATTATTTTTCTTTTTTCGTCGCTGTGCTTTTGCATTAGGAAGAGACGAAATAATCTTTTATTCCTTTATCAATTTGACATTTTCAATCTTCGTTTGGCGAAATTCAATCACAAATATCAACGAGTAGCTTCCCTAAAAATAATTTGACTTAATTTCAGTTTGCTTTCTCTATGTTGTATTTTGATTTCTTCATTCTTTTTACGTAAGCATAAAACACAAACGGATATATATTCGATATGAAACGACCTTCCGACGTTTTGAGAAATAAAGAATATTAGACGCTTGAAACTTCGTGCAAAGCTTTTTACAAAAGCGATTTTTGTCATCTGTCTCTTTTATGCGACTCTAGGCCGAATCTTTTACAAATATAACACTCATCCTAATTTTCTATAAAATCCTTATTTATTGTTATCGAATACGGAGCGTAAACCTTATGATTAGAAGAAATATTAATGAATAGCTGGCTTCTTATCAGCATCTCCAACCCAAAACGGTAGGTGTTAGAACCATAACATGTTTACAAGTAGTGAAACAATATCTGAAGAAAATAATATGAAATTTTGGAGTAAATTTAATATTTAATACAAAAATAGCATTGATGTATGTCATCACCTATTGTTTCACTACCTGTAGGCATGTTATTGTTCTAGCACCTACCATTTCAGGTTGGAGACGCTGATGAGAAGCCAGCTATTCATTAATATTTGCTGTAATTTTCGCTCCGTTTTCGATAACAATGAATAAAAGAAATAGAAAAAATTTTTTTTCAGTTTTATTGAAAACTTTCATTCAAGATAATATTTGAATATTTTTCTATCCGCTTTTTAAACAGACACTGTCATTCTCACATCTTCCAACTACGTACGCGATTGCAATTTGAATGTTTCCTTCCGTATAACAAAATTACCTGCATTTCTAGTAAATTCAAAGACCATCAAAATACTTTTCAAATTATAAAATAGAAGTAAACTCATTGAATTAAAACATCACGTGATATTCGAAATATTCGAAACTGAAATTTTATCTTTACTGATGCATGTTCAGAAATGGTCAGAGTAGAAAATAGGAGAGAGATACAAAAGAAGAAGTAATTTGTGGTGTGATCAATTTAATGACTTTTTATGCCACAAGTTTACAATATGAATTTATCTGAATATAACCCAAATTCTCTGATTTGGAGATTTAGCGATTTTCAAGAAGTCGAAAATATATTCCGAGTGTTTTTTATGTATTCAAGGTCGAAGCGTACTTCACAATTCTTGATGATGGCTCGAAACGTTAAAAAACAATTCTCCACAGATATAGAAAGCGTACTTTTCTTGCTACAGAATATTTATTGCAAGACTATCAAATGTTGCTATTAGAAATTTGACTTTGATGCGACAAAACCAAGAGAGACAGAAAAATGGTATCTAACAAAAATGATGATATAAGGATAAAATATTATAAAAGAAAAATATTTTACTGCCGATAATCTGAACTTCTTGAACGTAAGAAAAAGTTGTTCAGTTTCTAAATTGTCTTGAATCTAGTCAATTTCAATTTTGTTATTTTCATTTTAGACTAAATTCGCATGATCATACGGATAAACAAAGATCAGCCTATCTGTCTGTGTGCATTTCTCTCTTTATCTATCCCATTCATAAACACATATACATGTATGCTCGAATATATATATATATATATATATATATATATATATATATATATATATATATATATATATGTATATATATATGTATATATATATGTATGTATATATATATATGTGTATGTATGTATGTATGAGCAGGTTTATAAACGATGACAAAATCCTTTAGTTTTGGTCATACGTTTCAAGAAATTTGGTATTTTTGTTTAATTTTTTCGTTTATATTTGCATTTCCCCAAAATAATTTTCAAAAGCAACGTAAGCATTACAAGATTCTCAATGTCTTCGTGATTTCTATAAATAAGAGGCTTATCCAATTTAGAATTATTTACTGGAGGAGAATTATTTCTTACATACTGAAGGAAGGCGAGGACTGGTTTTACTTCGTCATTTAAGAGGAATGCACAAATGTACGCCAGATATTTAATCAAAAAATCTTCCAAGTGCCTATAAGCTGACATTAATCAGCAAGTACTTCAAAACGGTAAATTTTCAAGACCAGAAGAGTAGTGCGCTCGAAAAACTAAGTTTAAAAGAGCAAAGAAAACGACATTCAAAATCATGTCAAAAAACGTTCTCTCAAGTTTTGATTACAATCTGTATATACAAAATAATTCTTATATATAAATTCATCTTATCTAATATATAAAAATATGTTAGATGAGATGAATTTTGTGTTTTCTTGTGAACAAAGAGTTTTTAATCATGGAGAGTAAAAAGAATAAATCCCATCAACAGCAGCAGCAGCCAGATTGCCAAACAAGGAAAATCATGCAAATCTCACAATATGTTGATAATGTAACAGCTCAACGAAAGTACATAAAATATAGCCTTTGATATTAATATCTGATTATGTTTACATGCAAGAGTATTTTCTTTTGCATAATAATAAGACTATTAACATAAAAACAAATATTAGTAGATAAAATGAAAATTATTTATGGCATTCGCTGTAAAGAAAGACTGGAAAATGCACGAAATTGTTACACAGAATAAGCAATCCGCGTAAAATATCTTTCACCACAGGAGGCGATATTTTAAAATGTCCATAAAATGTTTAAAATGCATATGAAATAATTATAAAAAGCATAGAATATTTGATATCTTCGTTTTCTTTTGCTGGCAAGGTCTTTGTATCTGTTCTACAGATTATGTCATGCACGGACGCGCACAAACGCGCGTGTGCGCGCACACACACACACACACACACATATATATGTGTATGTGTATGTGTGTATATATATAATGCATATCTAGTTTGAATTCTGATTGGCAGTCAGTTATGTGCCATGCATGATACACGCTTAGGCGATCCTGTATCTTAACGATACATGACTGACGAGGCAAATTTTTCCCGCAGTAGGTTGCCATATCTTTCAGCGGTTTACCAGTATATATAATCCCGTCTGTCCTGCTATTTACCTATAGTTGGGGGAGGAGAAGAGAATTCATACCTTTCCTCAATCCGAGCCGCTATCCATTACTCCACAGTGCCTCCATATTCTGATTGTAGTTGCACCTAATGTTCTTTGGAAAGGCATGAAATCACATTTAGGTTCGCTCGAACTAATCGATACTTACTAAACTAGTTAAATGACATGAATATAGTGTGTAGATAAGCTACTGAACAAACTCTTCTATAACTATTTGACATGAGCAGTCAGCAGTAAGAAAAACGTTACACCGATTATTCATTTTGTCATATAGTAGGTGTGTCCGCATGGATGACTGATTGATTGATTTGTCTTTTATGGTTTTGTGGGTTATTTAATACCGAATCATATTTTGGATTGTAAAAATAATTCTTTTTTGTGCCAGTGAATATTGCATTAACCATTTTTAAAGAATGACAATAATTTTTCAAGATACTGTTTAACCGATAGCTGAGTGAAGGAAGGTGAATCCTACTATTCCCAAGGTAATTTGCGCGAAAGTGAAGATAACAAACTTGACTGGAATTCAAACTCCGTTCTCCAATTTTTCATTCCGAGTCGCTATCCATTACACTATTCACACATCCCGCGTGTAAAGGCTGGAGTTAGAAAATCCTAAAGCAGCGTTTCTCAACCGGTGCGTTAGGTCGCACGAAGGCGCCATGAAAAGTAGCCAGGTACGCCTCAAATTAACAGAACAATAATTTATGAATTTTTTTATATTTAAAAAAAATCTTTATTTTAAAAAAGCTAGAGACACCAAGTCCAAGACTTCCATGTCTAAGCCAAGTCTTTGTCATTTGATATTTTAAACTGAATGGTAAATTCATTAATACTTAAGAAGGAGTAGATAATCCTTTCCATTCTCAAGGGATTTAAAACAGTCATTATCTACTACAAAAAATAGAAAATTCTTCATAATTCCCTTAAAAGAAAACTGTACCGCTAACCTTGTTTGGGAATGCTAAACCAAAACATCATATTTTTAAATTTCATGTCTACTTTTTCCTTATTAAAATTTAAAGTGCACCCAATAGTGTTATTAGTGATTCTAGAAGTGCGCCCTGAAGAAGAAAATAATAAGATTGAGAAACACTGCCCTAATGTAAGAGAATTTGTATACATGCTTTTTTTTTAAGCGTTTCACTCCAAGCAAGGCGGGAAGCCACTAGTACGCAAGTGGTTACAGAGAGTTGGAGCTAGAGCAAATAGGAGTGAGAGAGGAAAGGATGAAGAGAAGGATAGGGGATAGATCAGGGCATTTGGAGACGTCAATTGATATTACATTTGAATAGTTGGAGATTATAGCTATCAGGGAAACAGGAAGAGGGGAGGGAGTTCCACAGACGAGAGGTGCGAAACATGAAGCTATTGGAGAAGAGACGGCTACATTTAACAGTTTTGACAGTGAAAGGATGTGAGCGAGATGCCAGCCTAGTAGAACGGTTAAATTCATGAAGTTTGGGAACCAACGAAAGCAGCTCCTCGGAGCAGTTACTATGAAAGTATTTGTAAAAAAGACAGAGGGAGGCGACGGCACGTCTGTGAGAGAGCAACTGCAGACGAGATGCCAGATCAGGGCCAATTACGTTGCATATCCGTCAATGGATCTTATCATGAACGTTGAGACAAACATAATATATTAAATTTATATTTGTGTCTATTTTCTTTGCAATTTTCTAACCATGCATATTTATTCATATAGATGTGTATTGTGTATTTATTTAGAAACTTAAAAAAAAAAAAAGAAATTGTCAATTATTTTTTAGTTTTCTCTTTTTCATTAATACTACTACTATTTCATCATCATGTATAATAACACTCTTACATATATATATGCTCATTATTATTATTATTATTATTATTATTATTATTATTATTATTACATAATACCCTTCATTTTATTCTGATACTATCATTATAAAATCTTTTCCAGTTACACATCTCTCCCTTATAGGAGGCGTCCTGTGAATAGAGTTAGAGAAAGACCCGTATGAAGAAAAGAATAGGGACGAGACAATAAAGATCTTTATTATGTGACACGGTCAAAAGATTCATAATCCTTGTTATGTGTGTATGTGTGTTGTGTGTGACCAGGTATATACAGATAGGCACGTAAATGTATACATGGATGTCCAACTATGAAAAAATAAAGTTAAATTAAAAGGGCTCTAACACATGTATATGCCTGGGTGGATGTATATGTACGCACACGAATGTAAGAATTTACATATATATATATATATATATGTATGTATATATATATATATATATATATATATATATATATATGTATGTATGTATGTATGTATTATGAGCGTGTATGCATGTATATATGTGTGTGTATATGTGTAGGTATATATGAGCATATGAAAAATAATAAAAATTTCCTGAATTAAAATCCTTCAATATCAAGCGTCTCTGATACAGATATAATATATACAACGTGAAAGCACAGTGACATACAGATTCTCTTTAAGTCTGAAGCAAGGAAGTAATAAGCTAGAGTAATTAATGTGATTTACGTCAATTAACTAATCCTCATAGATCCCATGATACTCTCCTAACACAGTTTTATCTTTCTTTTATTCAAACTCATGACGCCAAAGAGAACATTAGCTTTCTTCGGTCAAAAGCGACTTTGATAAAAATTTTCCACTTTGTCTCATCTTAACAGAAACACACACACACACACACACACACACACACACACACATATATATATATATATATAATATAAAGATATATAATTTCATATAATTTTATATATCAACAAACAGTATTTAGAAAAATAGTATGACAAATTTGAATTTTTTTTTGTGATGCGTTTCATCTTTTAGGATTTCATCAGACTGATGTTGCCAGGTCTACGCATTAGCCCGAAACTACGTCTCTCATTTCGTGCGCATGTGTAGTCGTGGCAACATCAACATAGCCCAGTCCGATGAAATCTCAATGGATCTGGAAATGCCATTATTGCTAATTTTTCCTGTTGACAGAGTTAGCAAATGTTATTGTGGTTGTTGTAAGGCATCTCCCTTTTTAAAATTTTCCAGTTTACAATCGGATAACTGCTGTTTTTTCTTTTAAGTTCCACACATGGTCAGCTAGTTTGGTAGGGCTTCTAAGACTTACTAGCTTGAATGACGACCTATGATTGTACCATCTTCGTTTGAAAGAACCTTCATACATCCTATGTATGTTTTATTCTGGTCATTAGTATCTATTACTTCTGCTTTATAGATTATTGCTTCAGTTTTACAATCTCTATATGATAGACATCTATTTTTATTTCAACAATTACATAAATTACTAGTTTTACCTACGTTTTTATGCGCGTTAGTTTTGAAATTCCTGGTGTTTTGTCTGTTTATTATTGTTTCTAAATTATTAGTGCAGCTTTATTAAATATCTTATGTAATTCTGAATTCTTTGGAATAAATGACAATATAAGAAAAGCGCTTTTTAAACTCTTCAAAAGCTTTGGCTTTGAAATAAAAGACTAAATAAATAAAAAAAAGTTATCAACTCTCTGGACATAGAATTAAAACTAGAAGCTGGCAGTGTCTCCCCATACATGAAACACAGCGAAAAAAATAAAATACATGAATATTAGATATAACCACCACTAATCAACTGATATTCTAATTTTTAAGGTTATTAGCTCAACATAGTATTTTTATTGTATTGAGCACTTTTCAATCATACTGATTCCGGGAGTGAGTACAAGTATTTAAGTTCATATCCTATTTTTTTTTATTTTCGTAAACAGTGACATTAATAACAACCGGCCTAAATCGAGAAGATCTACTAAAGTAAAATTATGATTCTCGATAAGTATCAAACGTATATCCATTGTCCCATAAGCAGAAATGTGCCGCTAACAGCTTGTTCACTTGAGTTAATATCTTATTTTTTTCTTAAACAGTGAAATTAATAACAATAAGCCTAGATTGTTAAACTGGTAAAGAAAAATTGTTGCTCTGCATAATCGCTAAAAATGAAGTTTCTAATAATAAGAAATAATATCCGTAAAATGTCCATTATATATATATATATATATTGTTATATAAGAATAGGGTACCGTTGCTGACACTTGAGTTTGAACACACATCACCAGAGAGCAAACACAGACGATCACATTTGAAATAAGTAGATCACGTTAAAGAAATGTATATAAGGGAATTAGTGTGACGTCTAAAGGATCACTTTTTCTATTCTATCCTCTATTACTATACGGATCACCATTTCTAATCTGTCCTCTATTACTATAGGGATCGCTATTCTCTAAACTATTCAATATACTATTTCTCTATACTGATCACTATACGGGTTACTATTTGAGCGAGTATTATCGAGCAACTTCTATTAATGCGAGTGCTATTCGAAGGAGTCTGACACCAGTATTGTTTAAACACAGAAAGAGAGAAAGAGAAGAGAGAGAGAGAGAGAGAGAGAGAGAGAGAGAGAAAGACTTGAACGCATGCATACACACACACACACACACACACACACACACACACACACACACACACATACACACACAGACACATGGGGTGGGTGCCGAAAAACTCTCGGTCCGTCCTCGAAACCCTTTCAAAAATTCTCTAAGATTTTGGGAATTGTGTCAGCTCCATAATTTTTCCGAATGTCCTCGTAGATAAACATGGGTTAATATGAAGTTCACTGTAGACATAAAGTGTTTGAAAATTCATTTCCATCATTTTCTCTTTGCGTATGATAATAAACAAAAATAACACGATTCTTCATCTGAAATGGAAACGGTGTCCTCCATCTTGATCATCACTTCTTCAAACACGAAGCTAAAACGTTTTTGCTTTGTAGTTCTCATCTCCTTTTCCAGCTGATCGTCTGTGCTATTTTCAGTTTAAATATTTTTTCCTATCGATGTTTTTGTCTTTTGAAGAAGTTTGAAATTTCAAAATACCTTCTTCTTCAATGCAGTTTCATTTACTTTGATTAGAAATTTATTGGTGCTGATATCATGAAACTTGAGGCTACAATATATTAGATTCACATTTTCCCTTTCTCTAGAATCAAAAAATTCACCTAAAACTATTGATTTCCCAAAAAATGTCTAACATTCTTATGTCATTCTTATGATATTGTTATCGATATGAGATTCATATTCATAGAACATTCTAATTGATATGACATTTTATGCCACTTAAACATTTATTTCTCTTTGTTGTGGAAAGGAAAAAGAAACATTGGATAAGGAATGTTTCAAATTTGACCCAAAACTTAAAAAAGCAGGATTACATAGTCTCACCAAAATATTATTTATGATGAGGTTCATTTGATTTCAATCAGTAAATTTTGGGGACTCAATAAATTTCATAATCCAAAAGAATAAAATACGTCTATTTTCGAAATGTTGCTCTCATGTCCATATTTCGAGATGGCCGATTTCTCGCCATTTGGAAAATCGAGATTTTTCGAACAAGTCGATGACTTGGTGACTCGTACTAACGTTTTTCTTCATGTCCTTGTGTCAGCTCAGGATGTGCAATACAAATTTCTTGTTGGACTTGAGCTCTTTATGGAACTTTATGCCAGAGTCTGGACTAACACACACACACACACGACGCGCGCATATATATATATATATATATATATATATATATATATATATATATATATATATATATATATATAAAGAAATATAGTCTTAAGGTGTGCTATATTATGGGATAAAGTGCTCAATATCAGAGATAGAGCGTGTGTAAATATAAAAGTGAATATTGAAGTCAACACTGAGAGGCGACAGGCTGTTTCATGCAAGACGCAATCGTCGTGGCCTGACGATTGCGTCTAGCATGAAAAAGTGTGTGGACTTCAATGTTCACTTATATACATATATATATATATATATATATATATATGGAGAGAGAGAGAGAGAGAAAGAGAGAGAGAGAGAGAGAGAGAGAGAGATATGCCAGACAACTTATGAAAATACTGTATTATAATTTCAGGCTGTACTAAGTAATCAAATGATATATTTCAAAGGATATTCAAACTAGTATATTCATCATTGTTATTTTTATGAATTTTTTTAGATAATATCTTTTCAGATTCAAGAATGTACTGTTTTGACTGAGCAAATGACATGTTCTAGAAGACACTCAAGAAATACTGGATATGCGACATGGATACGGGGAAGCTAGTAGAACGCATCAGGTAAAAAGTTAAAAATAATTTTATGCAATATCGGTTATTTCATTATTATATTTTCTTTAAAATACCGACTTCTGAATGAAACGGATATTTTTTCATGCAACAACAGCAAAACTATCACGAATACATTCTTCCTAACGGCGAATATTTTTGAACAGATACCTGGGTCACGGTTTTTCAATTTTTGTTGAAGTTTCTTATTTTGACCTTTTATATTTTACAAAAAATTTTAAAAAATGTATTTTCATATTTTTGATGATTTCTAAATTAAGAAGAAATTTAATTTAATTTTTTTCATTTTCGTACTTGTTGACTCCATTTAACCAGTTCCTGTCTTCTTAAGATCATCGAAGTGTTCATCAGTTCGATCTTGCTCTTTCAACCTTGTCTATTAGGTGGCATCCCAACCTGTTTAGTCAATTATCCGGGCAGGTGGGTAATCGAAGTAAATAGGTAGCGAGAAAAATCGTAGAAGGAGAAAGAAAGAAAAATGTTGATTTTGAAGGTGAGATAAGCGAAAGAAACAAGAAATCAGAGAGGAAAACGAGTGTCTAAACTAGGAATAGATTTTCTTAATGAAATCGGATATATTTAAGATACAATGACATGTGTCAAAACAAGTGGGTGAACTCGGGGTATTGTAGAATTGGGGCTAGTAGGATTTAAAAAAGTATAATTTGACGTGACGATAGTAAAGAAGAGAGAAAGGGAAAGTGAACAATTCATAGTGTTAAGGAAGGAGAATGACAAATTCATTTCAAGTCACTGTATCGTCAAAATTTGTAAATATGTACGCGATTATGAATAAAATCAATTCAATATTATGCAAAGGCACCTGATGAATTATATTTATATTGGTTTATAAACAATTATTGCCTGTTCATCCTGCGTTATCGGCAGAACTTCTCATTTAAACTTTGCTTTTATAGACTTTTATGGAGATCGACTGAACTGCTTACGATGTGGTTAGCATAAGCGATGTTTATAGTAGTCGTTATGAATATATCTTCAAACAATAATCAGAGAACAATGAAGAACGTTTCTTTATTCAAATGGAATTTGGTAACTTTTTCATTTGTTCTAATAGCGATTCTCATATAATTTCTGTTTAACAGAAAGAAAATAGGAATCAGGTTTAAAATAATTAAGAAAAACTAACTAGATATCGAATATAATTCGACTGAAGCTCTTTTATAAAGGATGTCAATTAATTAAGTGTCATACGTAATACACGCTGTGGCGATCATGTCTCTTTTGATTCATGACTGACGAGGCAGGATATTTCTGGCAGTAGGTTGCTGTTTCTTTCTGTGGTAGACTGTTCGCCAACAATGGCTATAAGACCCAGTCTGTCCTGCTATTAAACCTTGTCGGTCCAACTATTCTATCGAGCGGTGGGGGATAGATTCACACCTTTCCCAAGGGTATTTGCATCTAAGTGAATGTAACGAACCTGACTGGAATTCGAACTCCGATCTCTCATTCTGAGCCGTTATCCATTACTCGATAACGCATATCCAAAGGATAAGTTGCGGCAATTCACGTTTTCGACATCTAGGAATTTCTATTTGAGATATGTATTAGCAATCAGCGACATTTCGCTGGAAAATAAGACGTCATTGAACTTTCTGCTTGATTTGATATTGAATAATTTTTACAAAGTCTAAATGAAAATCATAGCTGAATAAAAATGAGAAGGCTGTCGATTTCTGTCACAGGAGACTGAACCAAAGATCAAAGTAAATAATAGAGAAAGAAAGAGAGAATGAACAAGAGAGTGAGGGATAAAGAAAGAGTGCATGTGAAAGAAAATAAGAGAAAGAAAGATGCGAAAGGGAAAGAGGGGATAAAAGAATCTTGGAATTTTTTAGGAGAGGGTGAAAAATAAAGATGCAAAAAAGAAAAAGAAAAATAAAGTAAATAACGTAGGCTGATTTGTTTGTATGTGCAAGTGAGATATTAGACCAACCCTGATCGCATTATATAAATAAGCAATAACAAGAAGTAGAATATAGTTTTATTAAATTGATGATGTAATGGTTTAGTGCCCCGATACCATGAAGATCCAACTTACTGGAAAAGGCATACTGAACTGAAATTCTAACTATCGTCCGACACAGAGACGTTTCTCGTAAATGCTCACTTTTAAAATATATTTTGCCTTTGCCATCTCTTTTTCTTCCTTTTTCTTCATTCTTTCCTTTTCCATAGCAACTTTTTGTTTGCTTTTTCATTTTCTTTCCTTTCGTTCATGCTATTTTGTCCATACTATCATATTTTTCTTTTTATTTCTATTTTTTGAAAATTTTTCCTCTCCTTTGGCCCTGTTTATTTCCCTTTTTCAAATTATTTATTTTTTTCTGCCTTCTTCACTTTTCCATTCCTCTATTCCAGTACATCTTCATTCCTTCCTTCCTTCCTTCCTTCCTTCCTATTTCATCTCGTAAATCCCGATAATCGTCCTATTGTCCTCCGATTCCCATTCTGTGTTAAACATTTGCACTTTCGCATTGTCTTCTCAAATTTATTCATTTTTATTGGAACGCTCGACTTCATTTCCTCAAACCGGCAAGATTTATGTGCTACGTGATGTATGAGCCGCATGTGTGCTGACATTTCGAATCTTCACCGTTTTATAAGATGGATCAGTGCGCCTGCGCACTCCTTACGCCTGGAGAGAACAACATTGAGTAATTTCACAACTTCCTGTTGTTGCTAAGTAAGAAAACGAATACTTAAAATAGGCATTGATATTCTAATTAAAAACCGAAAAGAAATACGAAAAGAATTCGCGAAAAGAATTGCCTGGCTTTTCAAAGTTAGAAAATGCTTACGTTAAAAAGGAAAAGTATTCTCACTCATATTTTCATAGCACATACCTACCTAAATAGACGCGCACACATGTAAAACACACAGACACAGACACACACAGACACACACACAGACACACACAGACACACACATATATATATCAGGTGTAACAGCAAAATTGTCGAATTGTTAGATTAAGCTTTGAACCTTTGTATCTTAGAATTGATTTAAAATATCTTGCTGGAATTCCCCGAGTTTATTATAACACTATAGTACTCTACTTTGAACAATAATAATGTATTCGGCTCAAAGTTGAAATGATGATCCTTCTTCTTGTTGTATCCTCCTGATCCAGTTTTCCTCTTTACTGTTCCCTCATTTTAAAACTTGCATGAATATTCGTACCATTACTGAAGGCCTGAATGATCTTTTCCTCACACCATTGCCCAGTTGGGAAGACACAGTGAGGGCTGACACAAAACGATTTTAACCTGTTCTCTTTCTAGCTGAATAACTCAAAGGGTTTTTCAGTGATTCTTACGAAAAACACAGTGTCAAGATGGCTAAACGTCGAATCTGAAAACCTGGAAAAAAATTAGTTTAGTGTTTTTTATATATTAAACATTTTGTGGAATGGACTCCCTTGTTTTTACACGGTTTGGACAATTTTGCTGTTACACCCGGTATATATTACATACCTAAAAAAGTGATACCGATGGTTTAAAATGTATTAAAAAAAATGAAAAGTCTTTCTTGAATCTTTTATTTTAGTTTAATTCCAAGCAAATTTATTATTTCCAATAAGCGAAATATTCTGCTGTATTTGAAACTTAATTTAAATTAATTGGAATTATTTTTTATGATCATCATTAAAATCTATAAAATTGTCCATATTGACAATATCTATCAGCACAGCATAATTTCCTTTATTAAAAAAAATCTTTAAAAAATGAAATATACCTTTCTGAAAGGTTACTTGAGAAAAATATTATTTTTAGTTTAAAATATCTCAGAAAAGCATTTTTAACAGAGCGAGAGGTGTTTTTATGAGGTGTTGATACATTTATTAACAACCTGATGTTTGAGAAATTCATGTAAAAAGGAGATAATAATAATAAAATTTCATACAACGTAAATTCCTTTTTCGATATATTTTTTAACTAAAAAAATTAAAATATTTTAAGCATTCTAAAATTTTATTTATTTTAGGTAATTTGATTTTAAATTCTTACTTACGAAGTCACTTACGTGGAAATATTAAAAAATTACCAAAAATATTAAATTTACAAATTAATACGGATTTTAAAAAGATTTAGAAGTTTATAAATTATTCTTATAAAATTTTAAAAGTTGGAAACAATTCTTGTAAAAATTCATTATTTATCGAAAATATTTTTCGTAAGACAATAATGTGCATAAAACATTAACACTGTAGCTGATCTTAACATGATTTTTGTTAAAATATATTTTTTTAGTGTTGGTGTATGGTAAAAGTGCTTATGAATTAAAATTAGGAAAATTCTCCCAATATTCGTTTGAACATTACGATTAAAGAATAGATTAAACTAGGTACCTCCACTTTTCCACTGAAAAAAAAAACACAGCATAGAATGATGAAAAAAAGACCTCGAACTTAATAAAAACAAAGTTTTATCGTCAAAATATTTATGTTATTATTAAGAGGAAATGCCAAAGTATATTTTTATTATATTATTAAATTTTTTAATCCCGTCTAGCGTGTTCAAAATTTTGATTAAAAATCTTTTCTTTTTTTTTTTACCTCAGCGGTCGACATAAGAATTACGCTTAGTATTTTTGCGCTTTCTTTTTGATTTGGAAATTCTTGCAAAAATCAAATAATTGCCGGATTTTAATTAAACTTTCCAGACCTATTCAAATATGAATTAAATTATTTCTCAAATAAATCTTCTTTTTTAGAAAAACTTGGTAAAATATTTTTTTTACATATGTTACACCCCACTTTTATCAAGATTTCATGAAATTTCGAGAAATTAAATTTTCATCTGAAAATATTTTTATTAGTTAAAAGCAGGACTCCTTGGACAATGTAAATCATCCTATCTTTCTTTTCAGAAAATTATATTTTATTTTTGGATGATTTTTACAACCGAGAATTAACTTTTGCTTTGTAAGCAAAAGTTAATTCTCGGTTGTGTCAAAATCGTCAATTTTAATGATTTTACTGAAAGTAACCAAAAAATATCGATTCCAATCAATATCATTTCTATTTGAAATACACCAGAGTATTTTGCTTACTGGAAACAGTATATTTAATTATTTAGCTTTCAATTACAGCTAAAAAGAAAGCTTCGAGAATGCTTTTTCATTTTTAAAAATTCATTTTAAATCTTAGGTAACGAAAATTAGTGAAGGTACCTAGATTAAAACATATAATGTTTCTGTTTATTTTTACCTTCTTTGTTTCTTTTTCTAAATCCTCTAAATTTACTTTATACTTGCTTAGTTCTAAAGTTTTTATATATTTAATTTTATTATCATTAAATATTTCCTTATTGATGGAGTTAGTAGATAATCTAACTTGGACTGATTTATGTAAATTATCTAGAATGTTATGATGTTGGTTTGATTCTTTACTGACGTATCAATGGTTAGAGAGATCTTTGATATATGGTTTGTAATAACCATTATTCAAGTCTAAGGTCACACCGAGAAAGTTGATCACTTTAGTATTTGTTCTAGTGGTAATATTTAGCTCGTGATCTTTGGAAAATTTTATCTGTTCGTTTCTCAATCGATCTATATTTCGTGGACTTGTTTTATGGAGGAGATTTACACAGCCGTCTCTATAGATTCCGATGTCCTTAATGTCGAAAATAAATCTTAGCCGACACAATAACAAAGATTACAATAACTTCACATGCCTCTGCTGAAACTCTTCTTTTTTGAACACAAGAAAGACTATAACAACTTTAAAGATACCGAACTTTATGGATTTAAATCCCCAAAACTCTAAGATGTGGATTATTGTTGGACTTCAAGAAAGATCTATTCTCGGTAATAGACATAATTAAATTCGTTAAAACTACTAACGAACTACAGCAAAAAATACTAAAGGACGTTTCTATGATAAACAAATCCGATTAAATAATTATCAAAGCAGATAAGACGGGTAATCATTACAAAATCGATGCGGATATTAACAAGGAAGTTAAGTCTTATAAAATAGCATCCAAAAACTGGAAAAATAACATCAATAGTGAAGCAAAGAAAATAGTCACTGGAATAAAAATTGATGACAGGATTTACAGATACCAGAAACAAGGAGCATTAAAAACCACGAAGCAAATTTCCTAAACAATCCTCAAAACCGATCACTCAAAATAAATTCGGTAAAGTCATGCAAAAACATCCTTGAATATGAGTGCAAATACACGAAAGATGCTCTAGGAATTAACTAGTGGCATAAAGCAGCAGAAGCCATATAATGGTTTACTGATATGAACAGGAAGAATCAATGTACATTTATCCAATTCTATATTAGTGACTTTCACACGTCCATCAACGAGAATCTGTTAATTTCTGCAATAAATTTAGCAAAACATTACTGTACTATTAGCGATTGCAAAATAAATATTATAAAGTAGGCACAAAAACCTATATTATTCCATAATGGGTATCTATGGGCCAAAAGAAGTAAACCAGACTTTAATATTGCTATGGTAGCATACGATTATTGTGGCTACTAAGATTTATTTTCGACAATAGGGACAGCGGACTTTATTGAATTGAAGGTCTAATTCTCATTCACTAAATATAGACAGATTAAAATTTTCTTGGAAATTTCGTTTCTACAATCATCGAATGATTTTAGCTAATATAAAATGCAAAAACAACACTGCTCTCTTTAAATATTTCTAGCAACTAATGATTGGTACTAATACACCTATTATCCACTGGGTTATTGTAGCAAGAGCCAAATCTTACAATGGGAAAGACAATAGATGTAATTTAGGTCTTCTTTAAAAATTAGTTATCTTAAAAAACACTTAAATAGCCCTATCTTGTTAAACAAGAGAAATGAATTGATGGCTAAATTTAGGCATAAAAATCTGCTTAAATACGTTGATCCAGATTAATTTTTAATGTAAATTGTTTTGTTTTTCTGAAAAAGAACAATTAATTTCTCTTTATGGTTAATATAAAAAAAAATAATTTTCACAACTCCAAAATATTTGTTTTGATATATATTTACAAATTCCGTTTATTTAATATATTTTCAAAGATCAAATATATTATACTGGGATTAACATTGTTAACATTGAGATAACCTGATATTTTAATTAATATCTAAATTACGCAAGAGTCAGTCCTACACATAACCTGAAGATTGCATTGTGCATGAAACTCCGAGTCGTGCTATCGATGAGAGATATCATGTATATTTATTAATATATACTTAATAGCTTTGTTGTATTATATCGAGCGCTATTTTATTAACACCAGCACAATATAAGCGATATATATATATATATATATATATATATATATATATATATATATATATATATATATATATATATATATATATATATATATATATATACAACACTGACAGACATAGCTTTAATGAAATATAGAACATGTTGATCAGAGATGAAAACTTTTCTTTTGAATTTTTTGAAATTTTTACCCAAATTCTAATATTTATGACCAATTTTCCCTTTTACTTTTTGCGTCGTTTTGCCTGAATTTTTATTGATTTTATGACAAAGTAAAATACAAATAAATTCATTTTTATAAGATTTATAAAAATATTTTAACCTTACACAGAAAATACACTACGTAAATTGTTTTTAAACTACCCTCATTACCTACAATGCAACTAGATGAACGCCAAGAAAGTTCAAAAGCTGCTTTATTAAAAGCTCTACATCGATAACCATAGATATTGCGACACTGAAAATGAAATGTTCACAATCAATTGCGCAGACGCAAGGAAAGGAATGTCAGAAGTGGATACTAAATTTTTGATATCACAGAAAGAGTGGAAATCATTAAAAAAATCGTCTTTTTGAATGATTATTCAGTGTCAAATATGCTAGTATCACATTAATTATTCAGCCTTCAAATCGAATTATTTCTTTTCTGCTTACATCGACTTAATGTAGTGAAAGCAAATTCAAAAGCTAGTCACTTTTCAAAGCTTCTCATATACATTCAATCGAAAATTTAAGGCTATTTCAATCACGTATCTACACTTGATGCATAAGTTAACTGCTATTTTTTCAATCATTCCAACCTAAGCAAGCCATAAAGCTACTAAGACGCAAAAGGTTACTGAAGATGTGAGAATATGAAATAAAGAAAACATTAAGGAGAGGACAACAAAAGAATATGAAATAAGAAGAAAGAACATACCGATTGGCATCGCATTTAAATTTTTGAAGATCAAAGTTGAGTGGAAAACAAGAAGCCGGAAGAGAGTTCCATAACCGAAAAGTGCCAGAGAAGAAACTATTAGCATAGTTATGGTTACATCTAGTCATTTCAACGGTAAAATGATAAGACTTTGTCGCCAATCTGGTACTGCGCTTAAATTCATAAAGTATAGGTAGAGGAATGCTCATCAGAACAATTAGCATTAAAATATTTATAGAAAAGGCAGAGAGAAGCTACGTTACGACAGTGGGAATATGACTGAAGGTGAGATGCCAGGTCAATACTAATAACAATACTAATATTCCATGCATAGACAATGGTAAATTTATAAAGGGGTAAGATAGATTCTGGTGCGAAAAATTGTCTAGTACGATACAGTGAATCAACTTTCCTAGCAGCAGACCTAGCCATACATTTAATATAATCTTCCCACTTCATGTCAGCGGAAAACGTTAATTCCTAGTAGGCCCAATAAATTTGGTGGTTAGCATCAACCATGCTGATGGAAAGCAAAACATGTTCTCTCAGACGATTAAAATAGAGAGATTTCGTTTTGGAGGCGTTAAAATTAACAAGCCATACCTTGTACGAGTTAACAACAGAATGTAGGTCATTCTTTTTAGATCAGCTGCCAATGTAACCTAATTTAATCTATCAGACTTACTATGAAGACTGGAGTAGATGCATAGATGCCGAGTTGAGAACTGATGATATAAGAAAGGTCGTTGATGAAAATCAGGAACAGCGTAGGTCCAAGCATAGCGCTCTGGGGAACACCTACACTAATACAAAAAGATCTAGAAGAGTGCCCGTTCGAGTTAACTCCCGCGATTTAATAAGAAATATTGAATGAGATAAAAAAAATTCGTCCATAAATACCAGAAGCTTTCAACTTATGAAGAAGACCAGAATGCCAAACCCTAGAAATGCATCATTCTTATCTAAAGTTGATTGACTCAGCAATAACTGTTAACACATCAGCAATTCTCAGACCTAGAGAAACGAAAGCCATATTGCTTGTCTGAAAGAAGACCCCGCGTGATGTGATGCTTAACCAATTCAGACTTGATTAGAGTTAACATACTTTGCCAAAAAGAGTTAATAATAGTCTAATAGGCTGATAGAAGAATCAGACGATTCGCCTGAGTTCTTAAAGACATGAATTAGAGAAAAGGATTTCTATCAAGCAGGAAATCAAGAAACAGAAAAGCATTTATGGTAGTATTTGCATGAAGAGAGGAGTTTTAGAAGACTTACTCTTATTAAACACACACTAATACAGAGGTGCCAGTAATCAAACTTGGTAGAGGCTACTATACGGTGTCTCATTCTGCTAGCAAAGACTTAGCCTCTTAATTTTGTAAATATAATTTTATAATTTTCAACCTGTTTTCATCTCTGTTGCAATTTATCACAATTTTTCAGACTAACCATTTTACATCTGTTTTTAAACGTTATAGATCAGAAATTAAAAATCCTTTGCGTGAGATTTAAACTCGGATCTCTTTTTCCTCCCAAAATTTGTCTGAGAATGTCTAGCTATTGTATAAGTTTAAATTGGAAAATATAGTTTTCATTCCTTTCCCCCGAACTCCCTGTTATCATTATTATTATCAATAATAATAATAATAATAATAATAATAATGATGATGATGATGATGATGATGATGATGATGATGATGATGATGATAATAATAATAATAATAATAATAATAATAATAATAATAATAATAATAATAATGTCTGATATTAATTTCCGATTCTTGACTTTTACCAAGACGTAGAAAGACTGTGTGAGAAGTAGCTGGGAAAGGAAATTAAGAAATGTAGAAGGTCCAAAGGCATTAATAACTGAAAATCTACACTATGGCATATTTTGTCATAGAAGTCAATGTTTTCTCTATAAAATTAATCAACAGATGTTAAAATCTTCAGGATATGTTTATATTTATATAATAAATAATACTATGTGAATTTCAGCTTATAACACCTGTTTTATTAAAAATATCCCATATTTGGTGGTATTGTAAGAGATCTTATTATGCAACTCAAGGGTTGTTACTCATATTAAAATTAATACAAGCATACATACAAATATAATCTTCAATAATATAAATCCACAGATAATCTTTTCTAGGTCAATCAGTTTGGATTTACTTCCTGTCCTCTTCTAATTTATTTTAAATTATTTTTAACATATTGTCTGGGTAAATATAAACCATTTTGTAATTCCGGTCAGACGAGGCAGGTATTAAAAAACTTTACCTACTGAAATAAATTTATTATCGGATTTTTCTTGATGTGTCAAGTTTTTTTCTTTTGATGTGCGTGAAACTGAGTCGTGTTTCCGGTAAGGTGAAAAATGTATATTTATTAGTATATAATTTATACCTCTGTTATATTGCAACGAGTACTATTTTATTAACACCAGCACTCAATGTGATATATATATATATATATATATATATATATATATATATATATATATATATATATATATATATATATATATATATATATATATATATATATATATGTATGTATTGTGATATTTATTTATTTTTATTTTTTGATATATAAACCATACCATGGGTCAAAGGAACAATATAAACCTCTCCCTATAGATAATGTGAAATTTTTAAATTGTGAATATGTTGAACAAAGATAAGAGAATAATAAAAAATTAAATTAAAAACTTTAGGAACAAGAAAAACTGACCTGAAGAATATCATGGAAAGATAGTTTAGAAATCATTTTTCCTTTTTACGAGAAGAGACGCTATCGAATTTAAGAAGAAACCAAATTGTCGTACATTATTTCTTTATCGATTACAGATTATTTTCCTGGTCGTATATTTTGGTCTGATTTATTTTGAAATTTATTGATTGCATTATTTATATTTGACATTTTTATGAAATTAATAAAAATAATACTAATATACATTTGCATTTTTACTGGTTGTTAAGATTGATAATAGATATAACTGCTTTTCCTACTGCTGCCCATGCAAATAAAATACTTCTGTATGAATTGTTTTGCGGGTGCTTACTCATATTTTACTTTTCGGTCAGCGTTAGTGACATGTTAGTGATGTGAAGGGTTAAAAAGCAACTAAAGATAGGACAGGGTTTTGAGAAGTGAATTCATACTTTTCCCGAAGCCGTTATTGAAAAGTGATCTCATGGATCTTAATTTAGAATTTGAATTCGGTTCGGCGATTCATTGTTCCTTGCTGCACGCCATTTAGCAACTCGCTCATACACATGCGCACACACACACTCGTCGGTGGGCGATCACACACACACACAAACACATATATAAATATATATTTTTTCTTAACTCTTGTGGAGTAACGAAACTCATCAACCTAATAATGAAATAATAGCTCTCATGTGAGAAATAATGAATGCGTGTGTTGCATTCTTTTAAGCAACTTTATCTTATCTAACAACTACTCTTCCTTTTCATTTATTCTCCCTCTTTTTGATTTCCTAACCGCGTCCAACCTTCTCTCTTCTTTTGTACTTGCTTTCTAAAATTTCCTCGACTCTGTTTCTTTTATACCGAAAAAAATCATCGAATTGTAACATCATTTAACTCGCGGCTATGAAAGTGAATTCTAACAAGAAAAAATATTTCGAAGTACTATATACTCTTCTACAGAACACATCATGCGGAAAGTGAAGTGATTTGTTTTCAAAGTTCAGAGAGTTTTTATTTTTTGAAGTGCAAAACTTTTTTTTCATTTTGGATCGGTATTTTCCAATTTAACATGAAATGCGTGACATTATCTCACACTCCTTTTTGTCAGTCTCTATTATCTCCAAGACGACAGAATTTTAGATGTACTAAAACTACATACTTTGTTTCTACAAGTTTTAATTTGATTTTAAGTCCTTGAAATATTTATACACTAACATTCTCATTTTTATAAGTCCATTAATTCATATACTATAAGTCTTACAGTATGAATATGATCAAATCCTTGATAA
Source organism: Acanthosepion esculentum (assembly GCA_964036315.1). Lineage (NCBI taxonomy): Eukaryota > Metazoa > Mollusca > Cephalopoda > Sepiida > Sepiidae > Acanthosepion > Acanthosepion esculentum. The sequence continues at coordinate 152,586,802 of OZ038477.1, forward strand.
GCATAAAATAACTAACTTTAGGGAATATTAAATGAATAATTCGTAAAAGAAATGCATACAAAAAATTTATTCAGCTTAGAAAGGTTCCTTTTGATTTGCGCATCAGGAAAATTTTAATCTGCAGTTGTGAATTGTACAAAAAAGCGCACAACTTTGTTGCCTGTACCAAAGAATATTTTTGATTACTTTGCGTTCTTCCAAATAAGTATAAATCAACTGAAAGAAGAAAGTGGGTTATGTGCACAGAGAGAGAAATAGTTTCAATTTCCTGACCCGCAGTTGAAACAAAACGAAATAGTCATTTAAAATGTTTTTCTTTGATCTTTGTAAAAATATAATGTAATAAAGAACTTAAATGTTAATTGCTTTTATTGTTTAGCTCAGGGACCAACAATGACTGCTTCATAAAATGACGCATTTTATCTCCCGCTGTTCAATTATCAATAGTTAAAACTTTCTAACCAAAGAGAAAGTTTAAAACCAATTTAAAATGAAAAAGATTTTATACAATCAATTAAAATAAGTATAAATACCTCGAATGATTTAAATATTTTCAGAATGGAAGGAAAAGTGATGATCCGAAATCTTCATGAAGGACAATCATGTAAATACAAGCATCCTCAGCCAGAATGCGAACACTGTTCCCCGATTATGTGTTGACAACATAAGATTTTCAGTTAATTTATCAATTTATTGTCATCGCAATGTATCAGTCCAGAATTGAAGACATTTGGTCAGTGATTAAACCAAAATTGTTAGAATCTCTTACGAACTACGTCTTACACAAATCAACAGTTGTCACGTGAAGGTGTAACGCGTAATGACACATGGAAATTCGATTTGCATATATTTTTATTTAAAAAATATTGTTGAATATCGTGTATTCTTTTTGGTAAAAATATCAATTTTCAAATCTTGCTGATATTCTTAATATTTTTTATTTCACACTGTTGATTATCATGAATTCTACCAGCAAAGTGCTGAGAAGTTGAGGGAAAGATTTCTCTTAGTTGAGGCAAAAGTTCTCTTATTAATTGCAGCTTTGTGAAAAATAAGCTTCACTGACAGAACTGCTCAAAAGATAGCACAACGACAACCTTGAAGTAAGTGTGGTCTATAGTGATAATATAACTAATAAATCGGAAAAAAGCAGCCAATAATCTACTTCTAAAATGGATTACAAGTGAAGCAATGTATTTATAACTTTAACTGCTAAACTGTCAGCAGGTGAATTCAATCAGGTTAAAATTTCTACTTTATTGTCTGCAAGGTGCAAAAGATATAAATTTTTAATTGATGCCCCCACCAAATCTTTGATATGTTTTGAAATATTAAGTTTTGTTTTTATAAGTGACGCTTATAAGAGAGCGAAATAAATTCATTGCTGATAATGTAACTTTGGTCTTTTATACTTTAATTAAGTGTTCTCTTTTCGGTTATTTAGGAGATACGCGTCCTGTCTTGGAAACAGTCATTTTGTTACTGCCTTGAAAATAATAATGTTAACAAAGGTCGCTGATCACGAGTCATTTGTTTTCATGACACGAGAATTTAAGTAGCTTCTAAGTTTTTGTGAAGGTAATTTGTCACTAAAAAACTTGATTGCGAGACGCAACTGACAGGAAGGTCTCAAAATGGTACTTAAATTCCTGCATAAAAACCGTCATAATTGTCGAACATGTTTATTTTCCAAAATAATTTCGGAAAAAATACATTATTTTCCTTTTCCAGTAACTCATTTGTAAAGTCATAATTCTAATCCCAAGCTGAAAATGAAATTTATAAAGGAAGTGCTTCCTTTGTTTTTGTCTTTTGTCACAAATATTTCAGGGGAAATAAATCTTAGTAATTATCAATGTTTATCTTTTCTTTCATTATTTTTTTCATTTATTAAATATTGAAAGCTTTTTTTTAAAACCAAGAACAAAATAATAAAAATACCTGCGAAAAATGATATTCACTAAATTTAAAATCTTAAAATGACATTTTTATTCATTGTTTAAGAACGGCTGAGAAATGTCTCTTGTAGACTGTGCTTTCATTAACACAAAAACAATAACTTCAATTTAGGGAAAATACTTTTTTACTAGAGTTCAAACTTCATCTGCAAAAATCGTTAAATATAAAATACCTAATTTAATGAAAATTCTCCCCCCCCACTAAAGAATAGTGAAATTTTTGACAAAGAAAGAAAACTTGTCTTAAATGCCTAAATGTATGTCTTTCTTCAAATGACAACTTTATTAATATTACATTGCTTCAGAATTTGGCCTAACGAAATCTGTACAGGGTATAACATTTGTAAATCAAGACTTCTGTCCTATTGATTAAACTGAGAACAAGTCGCAGAGTTCAATATTAGTAGACAAGCTACTTGATGAAAAGAAATGAAACTGAACAGTTACTAGAAAATTTTCACGTTGGATCTGATGAAACTATTTTTAACTTATAGAGCAGAAATAATTATCGTAATTCAATGCCCAGTGAATTCTTATTCCAAATTCACACCCATAAATAGATGCGTAATCATTTCACCTAAAGTCGACCTTTACAAGTAAATGAAAAAACAAACCTATTACAAAAAATCGTTGCTGCAAAAATTTTGTGTAGATCGAAAGCCAAACCTCTAAAGAATTAAAAAATCAGCCTTTTATCAAAAATAATAAAGTATAAAAATGACTAAACTACTGCGTACAAAATTCTCCGGCGAAAACTTGTTTTCAACTTCGGCCTTAAGGCCTCAAAAATGAAAAGAATTGACCAGTTCTCTATTTTGAAGAGTATCTCAGATACCTCTTTAAATCCCATTTATGGCAAATGATCTTTTGAATGAGAAGAAGGAACATATCTCCATCTGGAGCAATAGGCACAACCATTTACTAACACCGTCCTCAAAACAAGCCAATTTATTGCCTCTTCAGCATTTATAAACTTCAGCCGGTGTTGTCTCTGTTTCAGTGTAGATTAATTCAATTTATGAAAATTTTGTATCTTATCATGCGAGCGAAAAGTAATTTTAAGAACTGGAATAGTTGATAATATAAGCATGAACATATTTGTGTGATTTTCTTCTTAAGGAAAGGGTATCTATTATAGATGATCTGATTTACTACAGATTCAAGAGCGACAGTGAAATGTCTCCGCTTGAAGAGGCAATTCAGTAAAATAATAGCCTTCGTAATTATCTATACTACAATTGCTTAGTGTGGGACTCAGATAAAATTTAAAAAAAAATGTTGCTTATGATAAAAGAACCAGTGAGTTAAAATAATGTGTTTCTACGATTTGAAAAGAGAGAGAGAGAGAGAGAGAGAGAGAGATGTATATCTACCTCTATCAATTGATTTCTTTGTCAGTATTGCCTCATAAATGAATCATTTACTTTAGATTTTGCTATCTCTTTGTTATTGTATGACGAATGTTTTTCATTCTTTTTAGCCTTTCTTTCTGAGTAACGTTAGGTTATTCATTATGAATATTTTGACTTTATTCAGCTGCATGTACTCAGTATGCGTAACCCTATTATGTATTTTCCTGGCAAAACTTCGGCAACTGGACATAGCATCAATTTCATTATTGATTTGAAGACAACTAGAAAGATGTTGAGATATGCCGTATCTATAGCTTTTCATAATTCATGATATTTGTAGGTTCAGTATCTTGTAGACCTCTCGGCTATGTCCCACAAATGCTGCTTTGGTTGAACGAACGGGTTGGCCGCATTATTTGTCAAAAGTCTTCAGAATGCTTCTCAAACCAATTCTTGACTATTTGGGCCTGATGTATATGATATTTTGGGAATAACCGATCACAGCTAGAGTAGATAGAATTCATGAATAGGTATAAATAATTTAAAATCAGCTCAATGTAGTGCACGTATTTAAGCAGACCAGCGGACCAAACGCATGCCACGTGAATACTTCTGACATACAGTATGGAGCCAGCAACCAGTCTGTACACCCAAACCTTAACATGAATCCGAAAAAACAGAAGTATGGTTCACCGAGACATGCCACACATTATCAGTTATTCAGGGTTAAATTAGCATCAGAAAGATCCCAAATGAGACGCCGTGACCGGTGTTAGGCTATTAGCAGATGCAATTTGATGTGTCATGGAAGCTAAAGAACGCTGAATTGGTCTACTTTTAATGTGATTTGAGCTAATGTCGCTTTCTCTTACTGCTGATAATTCTAGCCAAACACCTCTCGTCACGGTCATAAAAACTCTGTGTAGAATTAATTATTGTCTTTCATATTGTATTTCTGGTACATACGTGACACTATAGATTGAAGGATATTAAATGTCCCATGACTTTTGGCACGCCAATTTATAAGAGACGCTCTGATAATAATTATTGTTTTTTTTTTCGTGGAAGCTTCAATAGATACGGTGAACTCAATCCCGTGGGATAGAGTATTTTTTTCAGCTGCAAAATGTTGTTTTGCTACAGAGTTACTACAGAGTTACTACAGAGTTACCTCTATTAGTTATGCATTTTCATCAGTGATGAACAACTGATGGTGAATTCACATACCACCTCATGAACAGTCGTTTTGATTCTGGCTCACTGTGCTGACACCACGTTTCAAAACCGCTCATGATTTAGTGTAAGAAAATGCCACCTTCAGCATCATAATGACTTTAGTTTATATAATACTTTACTTCTTGTGTGAACATTTTTAGAAAGAAACCCTTTCCCAACGTGGGCATTTAGTTCCGCATAGGGTAGTATCCTAGTCGCAATTCAATGATTCACACGCATGAGTAAATCATGGAACGCTACATCTCGTGAATTGACAGGTGGGCAGAGTCGGTCGGAATGTAGTTTTCATACACTTTGCTGTCAACACTGTCATTACTGCGCTCAAACCTATCTGGATTTGTAAATATTTAGAAGCATCTATGAATATCAACGAATGAAATATTCTGCTTTTAGGAATTCAGTTGGTGAGAATATTCACTTTCTATTGTCACAATACAACCATTGAAATTTTGGGACAACCTAATAAAATAGGAGGCGTTACATCTGGATCCACACTAATATATACATTATTAAATGAATCATATACCTTTTCCACATATTTTCCCATTCCATCTTTTTGTAGACAATCCCCAATTCAGATTCAGACTATCCGATATAAATCCTGATTATAATCGATTTGCTAATAAGCGGTGTTCTTGCATGTTTATTGTTGGAATTTCTAGACTTCAGTTCATTTAAACGCATCCTACCTAAAACATCCACATGTTCCAGATGCATAGATGAAGTTTTACTAATATATTCCCAAAACGAAAACATACCAAGCATTATAATGACCTTTAATAACGGTGTGTCCACCATAACATTCCTACACGAAGAAGAAATAAACATTAATAACATTTCTCGACATATTATTTATCTGAAACATAAACAAATTAGATTTAAAGTTTACCGGAATCGTAATAAATAAAGAATAACCTAATAAATTTCTATTTCCCAGAGAAACAAATATAGCACTTAAAACGAAAGCTGTTTCTTTTGTGGTTAGACCTTTGAGTGTGATAAAGAAAGAAACTCAAGAAGAAATCAACAAAATCCCTCTTGCACCATCTCACTAGGAAATCCCCAAAATTGCTTCTAATAAGCACAGCCTATATTCCGCGAAGAGTTTTCTCCATTTATGTTTTTTGTTTATAGCTGTCTTTGGTTTAATTATAAACAAATAAACATTTGCTTGTTCGAGTTCATTGATTATGACTTCGCATGTGATTATAAAACAAATGCTTATCAAAAATATTTTTTTGAATAATAATAATAATAATAATAATAATAATAATAATAATAATAATAATAATAATAAGGCTTAATCAAACACGCACCGATGTATCCATTCTCACTACACACTTTTCACCAAATTTAGGATAAATTGTAGTTAAAAAATTGCTTGAACAGACATTCGAGGACAACTGGAAAATTACGAAAAAATAAAGAAAGAAACGAGGAAATTATTTCGAAGAAAAGCAAATACAATATTATAAAAACAACGATATTATCTTGAATATCATAATGTCATTATAAATATTCTTTACATTGAGTTGAATTTATCTTTTCATTTTGATAGTATAAAGAAATGAATCATATCAATCATAGCGCAAGATGCGAAATGATAACGTTTTTAAAGAAATCAATGGTCGATGCTTGAAAGACTTAGAATAAATGGGAAAAGTGCTGGCAGTTGGCTGAATCCTTGTGGTAGGTCGTTTCTGGTTAAGATGGTCATTTGGCAACGGATTAAAAAAAATGGAACGATGTTATTAGACCAGCCAATAGGCCCCACCTCCTTATTGTGTTGATAGTTGCTGACAACGAAAAATTCATTTGAGAGTAAGAATTGGAGATGCAAAGCAAATGAAATGATTTCCCCAAGGTTGTCAGATCGTTGATGCAAATCGCTTTTCCTTTTAATCGCTTTTTAAAGTTAAAAACCTTTCAACAGTCAATTGATGAAATCATTAATTCGCATCAGGGTACCTTCATCTATGAAAGAAAAATAGATAAAAAGAAAGAGAATGAAGGAAAAAGGGAGGAAAAGAATGTGAGATTATAAAAGAGAAGGGAAAAGAGATAGCAAAAAGAAAGAGACGGTAGAGTTCACAAGGATTTTTTTACAAACATTAACAAGATTTTCGTTTAGAATAATAACTCAAAAATTGATGACACCAGAGTTTCCTGATCAAACAGGAAATAAGATGGTTGCACTCAATTTATAATACTAAGATAAAACAAATTTTATAGTATCAAATATAATGTTATTCAATGATGCTAGTTTTAATGCACATATAACTAGCATTATGCCTCGTTTATTTTGCGTTGTAATATCCAAAAGTTTAATTTTGGGATAGAAAACTAAAGAAATATTGAAAAAATAAACTTCGACTTAACATATACAATTTTATTTTTATTTTTAGGGACATTTTAACAGTCGCTCTTCATATTGTCAGTAAGGAGCTAAACAATCTTCCATAGTGAGCTTTAACCTCTGGCAAATATTTGGACTATTGCCACAAAGAGATTTTTATAACTTTTGGTCGGGTTACTGAGTTATTTTTTAAAAAGTTTTCCTCGCATAAAGGCTGATTATTTTCAGTTATTTTTGTCTCAGCGCTCCGGTCAAAAAATATTGTTTTGAACTGCAGACGAACACAACCACACAGAGTGACACACAAACACACATCCACAAATACTAACGACTATGTGCAAAAATCGACATAAGCCTGCAAACGTATACACTGTTAGGCACAAGTGTATAAAAACAATCTACGAAAAGAACAATGGTAGTTTAGATTTGTAAACATCACAAATAGTCTTAGACCTGAATTATCTGAAGTTTTAAGTAAAACATACAAAGAGACTTAGGTAATATACACCTAAGTAAGACCGGAGAATGTATCGCTTTGTTTAAAAACAACAAAGATGAAGATATAAATTTGAAAAGTAAAGAGGCGATGAAAATAATTGCTCTCAGAACATCATAAAGCAAATACAAGTATAAGTATGCAAAAGGCATATACATGTTTCGCTTATCTCTCTTTAACGCATGCATACAAATGTGCACTCATGCACGTGTGTAAACATGAGGGGTGCTGAAAATTTCTTCACCCGAGCAGTAAGAAATTTCTTGGCTCATTTGAGTTCCAGTATGACAGCAAATTTGAAACATAATTGATCTTAGCATACTTAAAGAAATGTTTCCACACTGTTTTATATATATATATATATATATATATATATATATATATATATATATATATATATATATATATATATATGTGTGTATATATATATATATAGATATATGCCAGCTGTCAATATACCACATAACACCCTTGAACGCTTAGCCTTAGAGCGGGTAGAATGGAGATCAACCTGTTTTAGTGGACTCAGCAATTTTCAATGTGCTTGTCTAAATCATCTTCAAGAAGCGAGAGCAAGAACTAAAAGGTCAGCCAATGTAATAGTGATCTCATCTCGCAATCCTCACTCTTGTTCCATATGTGGCCTCCTTTGTAAAGCACTAGCGGATATTAAGTGTCACTTAAGATTATTGCATAACTAAATGAACTAAGCTGTCAGATCCTCATACGTCGAAACCGACGGGAGAGTCTATTATATATATATATATATATATATATATATATATATATATATATATATAAAAGTGAACATAGAAGTCAATTTTCATGCTAGATGCAATCGTCAGGCAACTAGTGCTGTTATTTTTCTCGGCTATTTATATATGCGGATCAGTGGTGTATTGTAGGTAATCTATTTTGGCGCTTATTTTTACAGGAAGTCGTTTATTTGTTTATTTATTTATTTGTGTCAAATTATTTTGCTTGTTTTTATTTAATTTTAATTTTATTTTTTATCTTATATATTTATTTATTTATTTTATTTTGATCGGTGCTTTTATTAACGTAGTAAAAACATTTTTATATAGCTTATTGTGGGTAGTCTATTATGGCGGTTATTTTACCGGAAGTCGTTTATTTGCTTATTTATTTGGTCCAAATTGTTTTGCTTGTTTTTTTATTCATTTTAATTTTAATTTTTTATCTTATATATTTATTTATTTATTATTATTATTATTATTATTTTGATCGGTGTTTTTATTAATGTAATAAAAATTTGTTTATATAGCTTATTTAAAAGTTTTGTTTTTGTTTGGGAAGATAATTAAAGACATTTGTTGATTGGGTTGATTGTTGCGGTTTGTTCTGACTATTATTTTGGTGGGAACAGTTTTTAATTTATTTATTTGGATTGATTATCTTTGTTTTTTCTAAACGGCTAGATTATCGGTATCGGTTGTTAGTTTATTTATATATTTGGATGTATTTAGATCAATTTATTATACTTATTATTTATTTGTTACACTGTATATTTTCTCTTTTTGGTTTTCGATTTTTTAAGTAACGCAGTATATTATTTTTTATTCATTTTTTTATCGTTATATAACAGTTATAGCTATTTTTCACCGATTTTTTGTTTTGATTTTTTATAGTCTAATGTTTTGGTTATAATAGTTTGATAATTTGTTTATTATTTACTTTATTTATTGATTTTGTTCCTTATTTTTTATTCTATTTCGTCTATTCTAACAGGTGTGATTTGGTAATTTGTTTGGATTAATTTATTTTGCTTATTTTATTGTCATTTTGTTTGTTTATATATTTATTCATTTTTTCCGTTTTCGATTTTTAAGTTACGTAGTAAAAATTTGTTTTCATGTCTGCATTTTGAGATTAGCTCGGATCTTTTATTTAATTTATTTTGGTTTGGGAAGATAATGATAGCTATTTTTTCCTCCAAGCAAAGTTTGCAAGTTTTTGATAGGTTGTTGTAGGATGATGATTTTTTCCTTATTTTCTAATATATTTTTGGTGTGGCGTGCGTTTTGTTTTTTTATCTCCCAGATATACTTAGAAAGCATTGTGCTGTTCGCATATTTACTATTTGTGAAAGATGTTTTGTGTAAATAATTTGTTTGTTTCCAGGGGCATTAAGTTATCCTATGTATACTTTTTCTTCATTATCTGGTGATTTTATCGTGGCTTGGTAGATTACGTTGTTTTGTAAACAATTACCATTTAAGGGACATTCGTTTTTTATTCTGCAGTTGCACGTGGGTTTAATTTGTTCGTGTGGTTTGTTAATAATTTTCCTCTTGCGATTTTTTTATTATTTGTGCCATGTTCTCGGTGCAACTGTAGCTGATTGTTATTGTGTTTTTGCTGAATATTTTGTGTAGGGTGCTTGATTCCGGGAAGTGTTTGTGTAAAAGTTTGAACAATATTTTTCAGGCGTTTGTTTTTACGTTTTTGACGGTGGGTTGAACCATATGATATTTCTTTTCCTGTTGGCCTTTTTTTGTTCTGTGGTGAGTATGTGAGTGTTGCTGGGAATCCGCTATCTTTTAGGGCTGTTTCGTAGTCTTTCTTAGCTTTGTTAAATATAGATTCATTGAAGGAATTGTCGGAAAGCCTGCATGCAGACTCATAAACCCAGCCAAAAGCGAACTAGGTAAAAATAAGTAAAACGATACTAGAAAGAATTAATTCTGAACTTAGGAAGAAGTTAGGAGTAAACTAGTGGAAAAACACAAAAGCAACTACTGACTGGTTCCACAGCATAAATAACAAACAAAATTGCCACTTCCTACAATTAGACATAAAAGAATTTTACCCATCCATAACAGAACGTATGTTAGATAAGGCCATCAACTTAGCTCAGGAACAAATAATAATAAAACCAAACGAAATCGACATCATTAAGCACTCCCGTAAATCATTACTATTTCACCATGAAGAAGCATGGATAAAGAAAGATGGGATATTTGACACTACAATGGGAAGCTTTGACGTTGCTAGGAGACATGCGAAATCGTAGGTATTTACTTACTACACGAACTAAGCAAAATAATAGATAGAAATGACACAGGACTCTACAGAGACGACGGTCTCATAATCTTAAGAAACTGCAACAAACAAAACACAGATAAAACTAGAAAAGCAATAATAAATATTTTCAAAAATAACGGATTCGACATAGATATAAAAACTAACCTAAACGAAGCAGATTTTCTAGATGTTACCTTCAACCTAAGAAAAGGCACATACAAACCATACAGAAAACCCAATGATAAACCACTCTATATACACATATCTTCCAACCACCCACCTTCTATAATCAAACAGATACCAAAATCGATTAACCGGAGGCTTTCCGACAGGATTTGAAACTGTATCCTATACGGAACCGTCATATAGCCTGACGTGCCTTAACCGATTCGACCACTACCATGGAAATGTTTATAGAGACGGCACAAGGAATCTACGTTACGCCGGTGGGAAAGTGACTGCAGCCGAGATACTAGCTCAGGACCGATAACAATGCAGATTCTTCTTCGGATTTTAATAAAAAATTTCTATATACATAGTAGAAGCAGTGTGTCTCATGATACATAATAGTGAACATAACAGTGAACTTATAAAGGTGCAAGATATATTCTGGCGAGAAAATATTGTTTAGTAAGACACACTTTCTTAGATTTGGCAATTTAGATAAATATGCGTCTATCTATCTATCTATCTATCTATCTATCTATCTATTTGTTAAAATAGTTAAATATAAAAATGTATCAACTATGTAAATGACAGTTTAAAAATCTACACTGTGTTATACTTTATGAGGAAAACTAGGCTTTCATAACAAATTGTTATTAACCAACCAATATTGAGAAAGGTTTCAGGATATATATATATATATATATATATATATATATATATATATATATATATATATATATATATATATAAATTTTACTATACTATATAAATTTTAGATAAGAACGGCAAAGATATCTCTAGGCCATTTCATAGAGTTTTCACATGCTGAACTTCCAAAGCTCAGGAGCTTATGGTGTCTCTGGCTGAATATTTGTTTATCCAATCGCTCTTAACAAATCACTTTTAGATCGTTTAACATTAATGCAGAGTCCCTCAGAATTTTATCGTTGGACCGACGTTGTTTCTTATCTTCATCAACGACCTTCCGATGACATTAGTTATCCTACTCGGTATTTATGCTGATGGCACAGCTAATTTCTCCAGTCTTAATAGTAAATCCGACAGGTTCGACAATGTAAAACTGGCAGCTGATCCCCAACCCGTTAGCGCATCTAAAACGAAACTGTTCTCTTTTAAACATCATAGAGAACTATTTTGCCTTGTATCAAAATGGCTGATGCTAATCTTCAAGAGAGCATTTAATTGCGCCTTCTTGCTCTTACGTTTTCAACTCGCATGAACTGTGTCTTTTCTATAAATATTTTCATCGCAATGGTTCTAATGAGCTTTCACCCTTGGTTCCTCGCACGCACGAATTTAAGCGTACTACTAGATGAACATCTCGGTCTCATCGTTTTGCTGTTGAAATAGCTAGATGTAAAGTTCTAATCTAATAGTTTCTTTTTTATACTTCTCGCTTGTAAAACTCTCTTCCACTTTTATTCTTCTCTGCCACCTACAACATTAAAAAATTCATATGCAACCTCAATCCTCACCTTCGGTCTATGAGATAAATAGATGAAGCGATAATGCCAATAAGACGCAAGTCATAGGGAGATTATAGCTTTGCTTGGAGTGAAATGATTAATATATACATACATACATACATACATACATACATATATATATATATATATATATATATATATATATATATATATATATATGTATATATATATATATGTGTATATATATATGTATATATATATATATATATATATATATAATAGGAAGTCTACTTTCTAATTACAAATATATGAAAAATATCATTGGTCAACATATAACATTAAAAGAGAAAAGAAATGGGAAGACAATGTTTAAAATGACAAAAATATGAACAATAAAATTGGGAAATAGTAAGAACACGAAAAAATATTTGATAGTGTCAAAAATTGATTTGAGAAAAATTGATTTACACACAATAACATATTTGAAAAGCCGGTATTGCGAATGCAAACAGAGAAAAGATGCGAAAGATTGACCAGATACGTGACGTTATGTAAACGTCAAGATTTAATACCTCAAAGATAAATTCGGATGAGCAAGTATATGAAAACTGATTTCACAGCAGTAATTTTAGTCGTGAATGTAAAGCAATATTGATTGGACCTGAGAGCTGAACTAGAGACTGAATCTTTCATAGAAATAGTCAACCAACATGAATGAGGAGTCGAGTAATGTTTTCGAGAGACAGAGAAATTGTTTTTCGTTATTAAACTATGAACCTATTGATGTACCAACGTAAAAACAATTTTTATGAATTTGTGATTGAGAAAAATGCCTACGACGCTCGATATTTTTAGAAAATATTAATGAAAAAGAAAAAATAATGAAGGACAAATAATAAATCTTGAAGCGATAATAAAGTTAAATCCAAATTTATAGTCGAATTTATCGGCGATCTTGTTAGCATTTTCCTCGCGAATCACTTGGCTCAATCAACTGATTTATGCGTGAACGACTCAGTAAATATGTCGGTTTTAAGGAAAAGGAATTAGTAACTGTTGATTGTATGACACTGGCACTGAGTCCTTCGCGAGTAAAGTATCTGTCGAAAGAAGCCCCAGCATCATATGTGTGTTTAGTTTTCTTCGTCTAGATCAAGTTTAGTTTAACATACTTCGTAGCTTCGTGGAGGAAAAAGAAACGTGGTTAGCCGAAGATAAGTTCTTGTGAGGTATCCCCAAGCGAAACAGCCATTTGCACTCAGCCTTTCGTTGACCAGAACGGTTTACATGGATCGAGATGCAATCAGCAAAAGAGATATTGTTGGATTTTCAGTGTCCGAAGAAAACATAGAAATATATTTCTCTTATAAACGCCTTTCTGCTTGTCTGTCTTTCTGTATTTGTTTTCGAAAGCATATGTCGGGATGTGTATATCTAAGTGAGTATATGTACATATGTATGCATGTACATATGTAGCATTACATAAAAGTAACTGTTTATAATGACAGGAATTCCACTCATAACGACGCGTTCACTGATACTTTATTCACCTCTACCCTCTGCGTATATTTGAGAGTTAGGTGATCTGCACATTTCCATTACTTTCCCAATCACAGACTTCAGCAGTTTATTTTCTTCCACTAACTTTTACTTTCTATATTTCGTTCAGGATATTTTACACTTATGCAAGATGATGATACACTGATATATTAATGAATTACTTCATAACGTACGCACACACACACACACACACACACACACACACACACACACACACACACACACACACACACACACACACACACACAATAAGAAATTAAATCCATATGAACAGACTGCGAGACTTGCACTTTGGTTGCTTTCAAGTTAACAATATACAGGGTGTCCATAAAGTTCGTGTGCACTTTAAAAATTTTTTAACTTTATTTGTATTTGCGATAGAAATAATCTGTAAAAAATGTTATAAAGTTTAATGTACCTAGTACAAATGTGATTTCAGGCATTACTATAAATCAGTTGGCAAATGTACTTAGTTTAAATGTGATTTCAGGCATTACTGTAAATCAGTTGGCAAATCTTATCCGTGAACTGCAAAATCGTATTACCCTTTGTATTGCTAATGATGGAGGACATGTGGAAACTTAAATAAAATTTCAATAAAACCTTAAAAAATATAGATCTACTTCTTTCTAATCCTTTTTACAAATTATTTCTATCGCAAATACAAATAAAGTTACAATTTTTTAAAGTGCACACGAACTTTATGGACACCCTGTATTTTCAGTGAGCAAAGAATTCGGTGTTAAAGTCTGCGAATTTTTTCGCACTGTGACATCTGCTTTATGGCAACCAATAAAATCACGAAATTCTTTTTCATCTATGTACCGTGTTCCTTCAGGAATTGTGTGATCATGGCTCTCCACAGCTTCCTGTCTTTTGTATGTTTTAGCAAGTTTTGTCTTTTTGTTATCCTTCTAGTCCTTGTTCTGACAACACAATCTCGTTATATAGGTTATTTACAGTTTCCTTTTTCCCTATTGTCTTCAGTATGTTATGTGAGTGTCAAATTTTCCAAGGCTTCTTTCCTTATTATGTGTCTAAAAAAATTCAAATGTTTCATTCTGATTCGAAGTAAAAGTGTCCTTGCTATTTCTATTTTCCTTAAAAGTTAAGAATGAAAACATATCTTTTTACCTGCACGTTTGTTATAGGTGTAAAAGTTGTGAAGATAAGGTATTTTTCTTTCAACTCACAAAACTGAATTTTCAATTTCCTTGGCGTCGCCTAGACGAAATTCATTGTAGCTCAATTTTGTAGTATAAAGGGAGTGTTCATCACATTATTCTGCTATTGAGTTTCATAATGTAATAACATTTTTTAGAAATGACTTTTGCTGACTTGTTTTACACAACTACGTTTTAAATGTCTGCAGTCATCAGAATTTAAACGTTGGTATTCTTTCAAATTGCTGTGAATTTTAAAAGATTTTGCGTGCAAACAATCAGCAAGAGTTTTCATCTTGTTCACAAAGACAATTTATTTTCTTTATTCTTGTGATAGAGACTTCAAAGTCATTCTGTTCATATCGATAAATTCTATGTTTAACAAATGAAATGTAGTAGTTTCTGATTAAATCTCATTTTATTGAGAATGAGTTCAGTTTTAATGGAAGGTGTCAAAATTGTGACTAACTAAACTAAGATTACTGTCTCAATCTGTTTAATGCATACACATACACAACCACAAGCGCGCACACAAAGGCACACAGACACAAACACACACATGTATGTATGTATCAGTTTACCTCAATCTGTGTCTGTCTTATTATTTATCTGCTTAGATACTTAGACAGTCCTAGTAGTTGATGTCTGAGTCAAAGTAAAAATGATTTCGAATTTTGATTTTTAAGATAGGGCACAGGTCCTTATTACTTAGAGGAATGGACCCATACGATCTTATTTCTCTAGTACTTATGCATTTACCTAGTTGTCAAATAACTACATAACTCTTTGTGGTATTTGCCTTGTTTGCGTGATTCATGTCGCGTTGATCCCATGATTTCAAGTCAATTTCATCTGAAATTTGTCTAAAATCTTATTGTCTTTCGGTATTTTTATTTCCACTTTTCAGAATTTAACCCTTATTTACCACTTTAATTCAGTTTTCATATTATACTAATTTTGTTTTCTGTAACTTCTTTGTTTTTATTTTTTCTTTTATTTTTTACTTTTTCTATGTTTTATAAAGTGATTTTCTCTGGAAACTTTGTACATTTTTCTTTATTTCTTTTTTCAGTGCTTTCTTTCTTTTCCTTTTTGTCTTTCTTTCTTTCTTTCTTTCTTTCTTCAGTGTTTTCTTTCTTTCTTTCTTTCTTTCTTCGGTGCTTTCTTATCGATTTCCTTCTTTCCTATCTTATTACGTTCGTTTTCTGTTCACTTTCCTTTATTAAATACTCTCACTCTCTCTTCATTACATTTCTCCTATTGTTTTCCTTTTGTCTTCCTTATCTTTACTTTTTGACCCCCTTCATTCAATTTTCTTTTCGTTTTCTGTGCCTATCAGCTGTCCCTACTTTTTGCTATTTCCTTTCTCATGACACACACTCAAATGAACAGCACCGAAACTTCTCTTCCAAAAATTGTTTAAACTGACTACTTTCTCTGATTTTCTGTTCGCACCAAATGTCAACAGAATCGTAATCAAAGAATCCTGATTTATTGACCAATTCCATCAGCAGTTCGGACAATCAAATAGCGTTCTCCCTCAACGCTCAATCAAATCCATTTTGTCATGTTGAAACAGAAGAGAAATATAAATAAAATTTGAACCCTTTTCAATTTTCCGTCATAAGACTTTAGAGAACTGTTCAAACATAAAATAGATTATTTCTCCGTGTGTTTAGCGTTCTCCTCGTGTACGTTAAGCATCCTCTTCCTGATTTAATTCTATTCTCGCTATATGTCACGCGTTAATTACTTTAACGGGTGATGCGCAGCTCCACAATCAAAGGCAAGTTAGTACGATACAACAAGCAGCAAAAGGGCGGTGAACAAGTTGGGAAAAATGACATTTATAGGAAAGAAACTCGTGAAAGACAGTTAACTTCACCGCTCTTGAAATTTGATATGATGATTTTAGAAGAACACAAATGTAGTGAAATCATTTGAATGTCCACGAGTTTACATCAAACGTATTTCTGTCAACGAGTCTGTTTACTGGCTGTAGTAGTTTTGTATTTTTCTTGTCGGATGGAATTTGAGTCGTCGTTAAATTCAAAATTCCCAATGTTGTTTTTCAAAACAGAAATTCATAATCACTTGAAATATTCGGTCAAAATTATTTTCTAAGATTCATGTTTTCTTTCATCGCCAATTTGCTGTATGTTCGAGTGACAAAAAATTCGTTCAGCTATTTTATATACCTTATTAATCCAAACTAAAAGAAAATTATGATTTTATAAACAAAAATTCTATAAAATAATTTTTTATTGCAAAATCAAATTATAAAAACTTATTTTATATAAGAAATTCCTTAAATATCTACAAAAGTCAAACATTTTAAATCGTCTACATTTTGAAATTGAAAGTAAGATATTTTCTCTTCAGAGAGGAGAATAATTTGATAATTTCTAACCATCAGCACGCACAGAAAGAAACTCAGCACTGCATTACATTTATCAGAATTTATCTGACCATAACTGCATCCGGAAATACTGTTTTTAGCAGAATTCTTAAAATAATCATAATGATTGTCTTCATCTTATTTACATATCGGTTTGTTAATAGTAATATTCTAAAGATTGCTTTAAAATAAAGAAACATTTTTAAAAGACGACTTAAATAATCTTTTCGTCTCTGTCTTGACCTTAAACTTAGAGAAACAAAGACGAAGGTAACTTACTTTTAATTTCGGTTTTTACAAATGATTCCAGTCTAGTTGCATTCAGATAACCTCAGAAGAATTATTATTATCTCTCGTAATTTTCCGCATATTAATCTTTACTACATTTTAATTTTTCAAACGAATCTTTAACTGTAAACTATTTCAATATAGCTATGCATTGATTTCATTTAAAAAATTGTAGTATTTGTTTCGTTAATGCAAAAATGTACAAAATAAAAGACAGAACGTAAAATAAACGATTTTAGTAGGTGAAAATTAAAACCTATTTGATTACAAAGAGAATATATGCAGAAAGAATAATATATTTTATTAGAAGAGATTATATAGTGTCCAGTAATCACACACTTAAAGTTACCTGTTATTTCTCGGAAAGATATAACTAATATTTTAAATATTTGAATATCTCTAGGATACATAATTCTCAAGTATGTTGTTTTTGTACAGAAAATCAACATCTTCATCAGGTTATCTATTGGTATACTGGTACGTACTGCTAGAGATGAGTCTGAGGCTAGTCTGTCCCTGACTACTGATAGTGCCTCTTCTTAGGGTACCTTGGTGAACAATCGGATCAAACATATATCGATAGGATGAAGGCTTGGCGATAGGCTCGACGTTATCACCAGCAATGACTAACATATATATCGAATACTTTGAGGAAATGGCGTTAGAATCAAAATCAGTAAAGACTACCCTATGGCTGAGATACGTAGATGATACCTACATACTCTGGCCACACCAGGAAGAGGTCCAGTTGCTATTGGACCATATGAACTCAATAAGACCATACTAGTATCTTGAACAGAGCAAGGGTTCAAGACATCAGCATACCGGATGCCAACCTTCAGCGGACAATACCACAAGTTCGACACCCACCACTCATACAGAGTAAAGAAAGGGATTGTCCGCAGTTTGCAACATCGAGCAAAAATCATAAGTGGCGATCCAGAGACATATGAACAACAAATGGCCAGCATAATTAGTACCCTACAACTACAATGAGCACATGACA
>OZ038477.1:152607775-152757775 GCA_964036315.1 Acanthosepion esculentum
GTCATAGCTGTCATTCAATTTCTGAGACCACATCACCCCTTACATCTGGCCATATAACTACTCAGACTGCAACAAACTTGATTATTATGTGTGGGGAGCAGTTAAACGAGAGACCAACAAAACTTCTTGTAGTACCAAAGATGAAGGGAAGGCAAGGATTATGGCAGAATTCATGTATAGGTGTGAATATAAACTAAATATCGTGATATTATCAACTGTATATGCGTGGCATATATAGCAATTATTTAAGAATTAATGGATTTATTTTTATACTTTAAATGTTATTATAGTGGACATTTCTATTTGAAACAGAAATCCCATTGCTATTTATTAATTAAACAGTGTGTAATAATAAACAACCCATACCTGCTCAGTTTCATATCCTTGCTTATTCTGAAATTGTTGTGAAAATGAACACACCTCTCCAGAAAAGAACTTGGACTCGTCCAAATACATATAGACTGAATCGTCACTGGAAGGAGTAAACAAGAGAGTCAGCCAGACGAGGCTATGCCGAAAGGCAGTCTCTCGTTTGGGGAGCTAGACAAACTCGACCCGTGTATACGGGGTCTACCGGCAATTTTTGCCCAAACCTACGGTCTCGGAACGCTCCACGTTAAAAACTGGCCTTTTACCACATATTACCTTGTGGGTCGGTTTGTAAATAGAGAAGTAAACAATTAGAGAGTTAGAGATCTAGTTTATTTGCTTACTACGTATTTCAGCAAGACTACGTCGACTCCAAGCGGCATACTACTTCTTGATTGTGTTATATTCAATACTTGAACAGGATTCAGCGAAAACTGAGCAAAATGGCACGACAGAAGTACAAATGGTTCGGAAAAACAGAAGTACCAAAAGAAAGAAGACAGTACCAAAAGAAAAAAATCCAGAATCAAAATACTGCAAAACTTAATCCATGCTTTATCGCAGAAAGGACTGTCCATTTAAAGCCCCAAAATGTTATAATTGTAGGAAAATGGGTCACAAACGAAGCTACTGCAAGTCGAAAAGCAAAAGAAATACACAAATTAACTTACTGAAAGTAGTGCTACCAGTTAACAAAACTGGAAAGTTCAAATACTAGAAAAATCGTGACAGGACAAATGAATAACGCTACGGTGAGCTTGCAGATGGACATATATTTAAAATTATTGATGAACAAACTTGGAACAGGATTGGAAAGCCTAAATTGAGAAAAACTGACAAAGTTGCAAGAGGAATATCGAGCAAGAAATTAATTTTTCTTGGGAAAATCACATGTAACATTGCTCTTGCGGGTAAAACTAAACAAGCAGATGTTTACGTATTCCAACATTCCAACTCGAACTTACTAGGCGTCGATTGGCTAGAATTATTTGAACTATGGAATTGTCCGTTTAATTCATACTGTGGAAAAATAAATTCTTCTTTAGAGAAAAAGATTACAGTTGAAGAAACACTGAGTAAAGTAAAAAAATAAATTCATGAATATTTTCTCAAAGGTGATGGAAAGATGTATACAGTCAAAGGCATTTTTTTAAACTGAAAGAAAATGTGATACCAATGTTTAAGCCTAAAAGAAAGATACCCTTTGCTGCGTTGGAGTCTATTAACACCGAACTTGATAGGTTAGAAAATCGCAGAGTTATTGAAAAAATAGATTATTCAGAATGGGCCACGTCAGCGGTCTATATTAGAAAGAAATATAATAAGATTCGATTATGTGTAGATTTTTTTCAACAGGATTGAATGGCTGCCTCCTACCACATGTATATTCCCTAACAACAGCAGAGGACATATTTGCCAGATTGAATGGTGGTAATTTTTTTTTTCGAAAATTAACCTGAGGCATATCTTCAAATCGAAGTAGATGAGGAATTCCAGAAACATTTGATTATTATTTCACATAAATTTTAGAAGATTACCTTTTGGTGCAAAAGCAACCTCATGTATTTTCCAGCAAATAATGGATATGATGTTGGTTGGACTAGAATGTGTTGTCACATAGATGATATACTTATTAAGAATGATGCGAAAATAAGGCACGTAAAACTGATTTAGGAAGTATTTCAGAGACTACATGATTTCGGTTTCAAAATCAGTGAACAGAAATGTCAATTCTTTCTGGACAAAATTAAATATTTAGGTCAGATAATCGACGAAAAAAGAAGACCAGATCCCACTCGAGCAAGTGCTATTAAAGACATGCCTCCCTCGAAAAATTTGTTAACCTTTCAATCATTTCTCGGATTAGCGAATAATTATAATTATGTGCCAGATATATACAAATTGCGAACACCGCTGAATAATTTATTTAAGAAGGGTACGAAATGGAATTGGTCGGCGGAATGTCAAAAAGCTTTTGAACGAATTAAAAAATATAATGGTTGTAATTCAGTAGCAAAATTACCATCTATAAATTATGAGGCATGGCCGAGCACTGATAAACCGTGAGCAAGACCTGAACCACTAAACGGTTTATACTAATTAATTGTTGTCGTCAGTTTCACAAAATGAAATGAGATATTGAAGTATAAACGATCTACTACCGCAATAATAATTAAATTCTTGAGTAACTTTTTGCAAGATTTGGAGTACGTTATAATGTGGTATTTGATAATGGAAATTAATTTACTTCTAGTGAGTTTAAAATTTTTTTCAAAAGCTACGAGATGTAAAATTTGACAATGCCAATTTATAATCGGAGGTGGAATGGTCAAGCGGAACGGTTTGTTGACATCAAAAGAGCATTAAGAAAAGTTAACGAATTAGAAGCTGAAGAAACGGGATTGCAAGAATTTTTGAGCGGGTATCGAATGACGTCCAATGCAAACATCACTGTAAAAATGTCACCTGCTGACCTCATGTTTGCTAGAAAATTCAGAACTATTTTTAACAAATTACTGCAAGGGAATAAGAAGAAAGTTCGACAATTTTAATCTACCAGATTATTTAAGATAAAAGTTTCCTTGACAGGAAGGAAAAATTATTCAGTGCCTTGGTAGTATGATGTACATTCTCGAAGGTGGACGATTTCGTCATAAGCGACATATAAATCAATTGAGGTCTAGATATGCACAGAATAAACAACCCGTACAATTTAATTCACCGATGGACATACTTTACGATACTTTTGAAGTACCTATACCTAAAACTGAATTTACAATACAAAATCAGGTTAAGCGAAAATAAAATCCGACAACTGAAACGTTGGAAGTGGACCAATGTCGGAAAAAGTATCGACTAAGTACATATCTAAAAAGTGGGTGTGGTGAAGATGAACATACCTCTCCAGAAGAGGTTTTGGACGCGTCCAAATATATGTAGGCTTTTGCCGAGAATCGTCAGTGGAAGGCGTAAACAAGTAGAGAGTTAGCGATCTAGCTTATCTGCTTTCTACTTATTTCAGCAAGATGACATCAACTCTAATCGACATACTACTTCTTGATTGTGTTATCTTCCTTAAGTGCAATGAAGACATAAAAAAGTCCTTCGTGGCTGAGTTGTAAAGCATGTCGAATGAAACAGCAGTTTCCTCTACAAAGCGGGGAACAGGTTCGCTCCCTGCCGGAGTGCACATTTTCTTTACTTAGATTTCTCGAATGCGCATGCTGTTAAACGTAATACGCAGTTTAATGAAAATGAGGTGTCTATTTCAAATAAGTGTCCACCATGATAATGTTTGAAGTCATAAAAACGTAGCATTAAAAATAAATCCATTAGTTTTTCGAAATCGTTTTCTTTACGCTTCGGATACGCAACAGTGCAGATATAGGCTCTCGAGAAAAATAATCCGAGTTAAGGGTATGTGGTTCCTTAAATAGGGTAAAAAGAGCTTTGCTTACTGTGAAGGCCTTCGTTGTTGAGCGTTAAAGCGTGCCGGACCAAACGGTAGCTTGTGGTACAGAGGGGGTGCAGGTTCGATCTCTGTCAAAGGATACATTTTCTTTAATAAGGTTTCTTGAATATGTAGAACGATAGATATATTACACACTATTTAATTAATAAATAAAATTCGCTGTCTATTTAAAGTAAGATGTATCCACTATAATTACATTTGAAGTTGTTTTATATATAAGACGCATATAATTTTTTTCCACCGTTCGTGCGTTGTTGAAAGTTTTATATTCGCTAAAAATGTTGAATACCTTAAATAAATAACAAAAAGTAACGAAGAAACAGCCACACAGATGTCCGCATTTTAAAATTTGAATCATTATGTTCTCCAGTATCATCAGCTTTTAAGTGTCTATACCTCGATTCCATCACCACCCATCGCCGCTTACAGACCTTTTATCAATATTTGCTTTCCTAACTGCGCATCGACAGTTGGACATACGAGTAAAAGCCGACATGGGAAAGTGTGAAGTAGTTTTTGATCTCCGATAGAAATATGGATGAATTGTCACAACTGATAAGAAAACATCTGTTTGCACGATTGGCACTCTCAAATATCTCTCTCAGAAGTTCTTCAACCCACGGTGAGTCGATTTCAAGTCATAATAATCGCAGTAGCTTTTTGCTACTTCAGATTCAGCCTTGTTTCCTTACTATCGGAAGAGAGAAAAGCGCACAAGTTTTTTCAACCGCTGATAATGTGGTCATTCCTTGATACTCTTTAAATAAAGACTGAACCAGACATTTCTCTGAGAAAAATTAAAACCCGTTCTAATACTTTTAGGATTTTTCCTTCTGAATTGATTGTATGAATAAAATATTTAAAAAATGAGAAGACTTTTTTTCTGCGAAGCGATTTTAAGCTATAAAGGATGAAAAGAATCACCTCAGAAAACATGCCTGTAAGTAATCAATATTCAATTATCGAAAAAAATCAACGATATCTGTGGATATTTCGAAGTTTATTGCCATCATGTTCAGAACATATTTCTGTAATTTCTGTAATTCTAAAAGTAGAAAATATAAAAATAAAAAAAGGATGCGATACAATTAAAATGATAAATGAGTTTAAACAGAAATAAAAACCATAATTACGTTGTACGAGGGTCATTCAATAAATAAGGTGAATTTTTCGGTATAAGGACTTCTAATACAGATAGAAGCTTACTTTTTTATTTTTCAACGTAGTCTCCCAGCACTTTCACACACTTTTCCCATCTGTGCACAAACTTCCGTATTCCCTGAGCGTAAAAATCTTTGGACTGATGTCTCAGCCAGTCGCTCACAACACTTTTGACTTCATCGTCACTTTTAAACTTCGTGCCTCTCGTGAACGCTTTCAAGGGACCAAACAGGTGAAAGTCTGAAGGGGCAAGGTCTGGGCAGTAAGGGGGATGAGGGAGCAGTTCCCAGCCCAGCTCGTTAGTGGTCTGCACCGTTTGGGCTGCTGTGTGAGGCCTTGCGTTGTCATGATGCAAGATGACTCCTTCTGACTGATGACCCCTGCGTTTGTCCCAACAGATAAGCTCAAAGTCCTTGCAATGTCATCCACTGTCACCCTTCTGTCAGACTGAATGAGATCATTGATTGATTCGATCACCTCAGGAGACCTCACTTCTGTAGGCCTCCCAGGCCTGTCTTCATCCTCCTCAACCATGCTCCGTCCTTCTTTAAACAATTTAGCCCACTTGTAGACATTTTTTGGCTGAAACATGTGGCACCATACACAGTTGACATTCTCCTATGAATTTCAACTTGTTTGCACCCTTCAGCAACCAAAAACTTGATAACTGACCGCTGTTCAATCCTGGAGCATGCTTCTTGGTCGGCCATCTTTGTTAATCGCCAAAACTCTCAAAGTTTTTTTTTAATCTGGAAAAGAAATTAAATCCATGCGAAAAAGAAGTAAAACAAAAAATAAAAATAAAAAAGAGTAAGCTTCTATCTGTATTAGAAGTCCTTATACCGAAAAATTCACCTTATTTATTGAATGACCCTCGTATTTTAAACCAACAATAAAATTATTCCTAATATCCCTTAATAATTCACTTAATAAATATCAGCATTTTATTAAAATAGTACCTTCGGTCAACAGAATACATGCACCGTTACTTATTCTTATTTTAGATTTATTTTCCCATTTCCTTTTCTTCCATTAACAAAATAAAAAGTCTGGTCAGATAAAATCTTAATTTACTTACTGACAAGTCATTTATCTTGAAATTCTACCCTTCCAAATTCTATCCCTCGTTTGCGTGACTTAACAAATTTTGGCATCGCTTATCTGCCCATCACTAATCTCATCACATTTAATTTTATTGATTCTTTCAAATTTTATCCTCTCATTGTAACTTTCATCCAAATCTTTCTATTTGTTCAAAGCTTCGATTTGTTTATTCTTAATTCAGTCAATTATTTTTTTCTTTTACTTATCTGTAAAATGAATTTATTTGTATTTATCTGTAAAATTTGTTTAATGATTGATATAGAAGCAAGGTCACCCATTTCTGCCCACTTTAGAAGCGATAGAGGATATGGGAAGGGATATTTTACTTAAGTGTACAAATACCAAGTATACATACATGCATATATACATTGGAAGGATACTGAAAAGTTCTCGGTTTAACCAAAAAGTTTTTCTAAATGATAATCCATCAAATATATAAAGTTGGTTGAGAATATTTTAACACCGATCTCATATATGTATGCATGTATGTATGTAGGGTTATATCAAAAGCTCGTAATATTTTTCAATAAGTGGCGTTTGAACACTTAATTTCGATTCATGCATGATTGGAATCTCTGACTTTATACCTATTTTGATAGATGACATTTCAATGCGTCCTTCTATGCGATTCGTGCGTGGATATGAATCTTAAACGTTTGTACGTTAAAGGGGAAAACGAGATGCATATTGTCATTTGATATATTTTTTATTTCTAAAAGGGAAAAACTATATGTTCCATTTATGGCGAAGGTGTCAGAACTGAGTGTAGCTCGCAAGTTTAGTTCAGAAGTATAAATTTTAATCTGAAAAACTGAACATTCTAGTAGGTTTGAAAGCGTTGATGATGATTGTTGTGGATTCCGGGATGCAATCCAATATCAATGAATAACAAACGCCAGGAATAGATAAGGAAAATAAATGTATTAACGTAATAATACAAAGTGGTAATACGGGTTAGCAGATCCAAGAATGCGGGTTAGTAGCAATAATATATATACAGTCTTGGTATTGAAGTATCACGGTATGACTCCTTACTGAGTTTAGGTGCTGTGACGGTAACTCTTGTATTACCCTCCTCTAATACTACTCTGATACTACTCCGGGTATTCACTGGTAGTAGTATATGTATACCTCGGTTGAGCCCATTTGTGTGAAAAGAGGAGACCCCTTAACACCCCCTCCTTAGATAGGGAGTTAGTATCTCTTCCTTTCTCTTATGGTCGACAATTAGAGGCACTGTAAATTTTCTCTTCCTGCTAGTCCTTCCAATTTTGTGTCTTCTTGTGATCTTTGAATCTCAAAAACTTCAAAGATCTCCATCGACTCATTTTCTGCGGGGGACGAGCTTGGCTCTTCAACCCGTCTATTTTGTATTTGGTCAATATGTTTTCTGTTAGTAAAGTTTTTGCCTTTTGTGTACATCACGTTTCCTTGTCTGTTAATTATTGTATTTGGTTCCTCATAAGCCATATTGTTACTGAAATAGACCCATTCTTGTTTGAATGATCTCTCGAGCACTGTAGATGTATGCCGGTTTTTATTCATTTTTCCTTCGTCCTCTGAATAAATTCATCCTTTTTCGCTTCTTTTCTTATCTCTCGCAAGGTCACAGGTAGTTCCGTTACTGTCTTTACTGTTTCATCTGTGGTAGCAAATGGCGAGTTTCGCTTCTTTTTACATACTGGTTGGACATTTTCTTTCAATTCAATTCTAGCTGCACCCTTACAAAACGAGCTGATAGGTGAATCCCATACGTCGAACTTTTGCATACTGTCTCTACCCACTAGATTTTCTGTATATTTCATTAGGTATATCTTGAGTTTTTTTTGTTTTCCCTTGAAATTTAACATTTACGATTATTTCTCCTTCGAATTTTATACGCTTTTCCTGTCACCGACTTAGCAATTTTTTGTGTATGTAACATGGTTGGTCTGTTAAGCTTTTTCCATGTCTGTAGGTTAATTATCGTTAGATCGGAACCCGAGTCTAGTTGCAATTTTATCTTTTTATTTAAGATTTCAAGTTCCACATATTTCCTTATGTTGGTATTGTCTTCGTCATGCATCCTAGTAGCTCTTATCCTACTAGTAGCTTTTCTATTCCTACATTGGGATGCCTTGTGCCCTATCTTTACACACACAAGACAGTTTTTATATTTAAAACGGCAATCCATATTCCAGTGTAGTCTTCCACATCGATAACATGCAGATTGGGGGACTTATATTTGCTTCGATTTTCGTCATAATTTGCCCTATATGTTGTACTTTTCCCTTATTATAGAAATTTTGTTTTCTTACCGGGGTGGGAGAAGAACGTAAACATTTGTTTAACTTACGTATATGAGATACTCCTGACTTCTCAATGTTCTTCGAGTCTTTCTTTATACTCAGGCATTTTTGGCTATCTTCTGATAGTTGTTGTATTCGCCCTTTACCAGGTTAAGGCATTCCCACCTCTTGTGAAAGAGTGACGTTTTTGGACTAAAAAGCTCTGTAAGACATGTAACTGCTTCGTCAAACGCTAATTCGTTCGTATATTTGGCAAAAAAATACGTCTGTTGCTCAGAATATTAGGAACTGAAATTTTGTGTATTCCTCAGTTCCTAATATTCGGAGCAACAGACGTAGCTTCTTTGCTTCTGTCCAGTTTTGACAATCGATGTTATACATGTCTTCGTGGCGTCTAAAATAATCCCCGAAATTTTTATCCTCTTCTAGAGAGTATTTGAAACTTTCTATCGTATTCCACACTGCGTCTTGGGAAAAAGTCGCCTCTTTTTCGATATTTTGTTGTTTCTTACTCGCTACCTTTAATATTAGTTCCTGCGTTTGTAGTAATTGTTTTTGCCATTTTTCTTCCATTCTTTCTTTGAATTGTAATTGTTGTTCGTTTTGTCTTTCTTGGAGTTGTAATTGCTGTTCATTTTGGTATTTTACAAGTTCTACTAAAATACTTTTAAAATCCTCCATGATAAGAGTCTTACGAAAAACTCAATTTCCCGTGTTTTAATCCTCGTAAATCGCCATGTTGATGTGGATACTGGCAAAAACGGCAATTTTTTTATTTTTGTGTGAGTTCGAATAACTCGTCGCCAATTTGTTGTCAACGAGGGAGAATTTTGTTTCGATTTCCTTCCCGTGTGGGTTTGAATACCTCGTCGCCAATTTTGTTGTCGACGAGGGGGAATTGTTTTCTTTTTTCTTTCCGTGTGAGTTCTGTATACTCGTCGCCAATTTGTTGTGGATTCCGGGATGAAATTTATTTGTTTGTATTATTCAGATTTTCTTTTTGTGACGTAGGAATTCCGTTTTATTTTAAACCGTTATTTTCATTCACCACAAACCTTGTTTATGCGGCTTATCTCTACATTCCATCGTTAAACTGTCTCCAATTTATCCACCACTCGATAAAACATTAAAGATTTACTGTTAGTGAAATACCGAATCGATAGACTGGTGTATATATTTTTATCATCGATACCAACCCATAAAAATCTTATAGTAATAAAATAAAACGTTTCTCTTGGGGTCGAATGTATCAAGGCTCGTTTTATTTGCAATGAAAAAAGATCGGGCTCAGATATTTTATGTAAATTGGCAAATATAGTATTCAAATTATTTGACAATGTGTGCGCCTGGATTCTAGATTTGTAGGATTAATGTAAAAGTTCGTGCTGTGTGGGTTGTTTGGAGAAGATTTAGTTTAAAGTAGCTTTCATAAAAAAATCACAACTGATTGTATTGTGATAGCATTCTCAATATTGGGGAAATTTTGTTTGTTCATTTTAACATTTGAAAATAGAAGAAAATATGCAGCTTTTTCCAGCGTATAATAATATTCTTTTTTTAAGAAAGGTAAAAATGGGATGCAGATTCTGTAGATTATGGAGAAGGTCCTGCGAATAATTAAATGTGTCAAAAGTGGTTTGTGAAGTTCCTCGTTGAACGTTGTTGATCGGGAGGGTAAACCAGTTGAGGTTGACAATGATGGAATCAATACATTATTTGAGAATAATCTTATATGACCCAGGAGATAGCCAACATACAAAAAAATCTAAATCGAGTGATGAAAATCACTTGCATCATCACTTCGTTACGCTAGTCTTTTTGATGCGTAAGAAGTAAAAGAATAAATAAATAAAATTGTAATAGGCAATGAAAAGTGGATACTTTACAACATTGTGAAACGCAACAGATCGTGTGATCAACGAAATGAAGCACCACTAAAGTTTTGATCTAAAATAGATGCGTATATGGTGAGAGTGGAAAGGAGTACTCGAATATGAGTTCCTTTTGCAGAAACAAAATACAAATACAAATTGAAACATATCGTGTCCTCAGACATAGGGAAATACAGTTAGCAATCTACAGAAAGCGTTCCGAATTAGTTAATAGAAAGATATTCTTTGGTGGCTAAGCAATAACTTTTTTACAGCTTTGCTGGGAAATTTTCTCTCAATCTGTTGCAGTCACCAGAAATATTAAAAGTTATTGTGGCCATTACAGAATTGTCTTAATAAACAAATTCAGTTCCTTGGAAGATTGCAAAAGTGTGATTCCTTGCCGAGAAAGATAAAAGTTCTGGTAGGATTTATTTATGAAGTTGCCTGAAATAAATAAATAAAGTTTAAGGACAAGAGAAGAAAATCATGAAAATAGATATAAATTAGAGTGAACCACAACAGAAAGAATATAAGAAAAAAATGAAAGTCAATGTAATGATTTCGGAAACAATGATTTCCTTGTAATTTGACACAAGATGAACACGAAAAAATCTATTTGCCAATCTCAAATTTTTATTCGCCATCACCAGATTAACAAGAAAAAAAATGAAGCAATATTTTAAAAAATCATATAAAATGCAATAATGATATAAATAAACACAAATATCCCTGTCCGATTCTAATATTTTTTTCAAACTTTGTATAATCGAAAAGATTGATCTGCCTTAAGAGAAACTTCAAAGAATATCACTGTGAAAGTCTGTCCTAATGACAGGCTTATGATGTTTTTAATGAGAAGACAAAATTTGAAGGACATAATTCTCCATAATGACAAACTCTACGCAATCTTTTCAAACGTAATCATCATACACATGACTAAGCTAATGTTTAGAAAAAATAATAAATTGACTAACAAATAAAAATTAAGACTGATTAAAAATGTGTATAATTTCAAACAATAATGATATAAATGGATCGTGTTGGTTTAGTCATAATGCAAACCTGAAAAAAATCTGTTGATGAGTACGAAACATGAGCTCAGAATTATAGAAGAGATGGAAATATGGAATAAATTTAAAATACACTAATTTTTGTTCGTAAAATCTCATCGCACACACTTAGATGTCTCTGTATGCAATAGCTTCATTCCCAGTTTGATGCCAGTTGCCAAAAACGTTGGTATTACTTTGCAAAAGTCAGCAATTACTTCATGGTAGAGAGGTTACGTTGGCAAGTAAATATTTGAAGGAGAAATAGTGACTTATATGGTTTCACTTACATCAAATTATGGAAGTAAGTCAGATTATATTTCTCTGTTACTATCCTGACGTATATATATATATATATATATATATATATATATATATATATATATATATATATATATATATATATATATATATATATATATATATATATATATATAGATAGATAGATAGATAGATAGATCAGAATGAATATTAAGAGGAATATGGATATAATAAAAGAAATAAGAAAAACAAGATGAGATCAAGTTTACGAAACTGTCTTTAAGGGTTGTTAGAAAAAACAACTACATACATTTCTTGACAAAACGACACACATTTTACTTGACATCAAATGATGAAAAGTGAATCATTTAAGTGATCAATTATCCGGGTTATAAGTAAATTATTTGAAAAGAATGATTTGAACAAAAAGAACTTTTGTAATTTTTAGACGTTTATTGATTTCCACTGTGCAATCTTTTATGTGTGTGTGTGTGTGTGTGATTATTTTCCAAGGAAATAATGCGTAAAATAGAAAATACTTTAGAGTCAAACATTCTGTATTGTTTCATTACCATTATACGTATTAGTATACTTGATGGTTTTATCACAATACTGTAACTGATGCATTCTTCGACCATTCTGCATGTTTAAACTTTTAAGATGAGAGTCTGTTAGTTCTGAATCATAGTCTCATCATCATTAAAATATTACTCTGTACAATTCGTGAAATAATGATATTGACTCATGTCAATATTTCAGATAATATGGAAGACCGAAGAATGACTCAATCGAAATCTAATGATAAATCCAATGCAGCTTCAGAGACAATACGTGATTAAATTTTTTGTTGCTTTGTTAAACTGTAAACTATTGCCATTTATATTTTAGCATTTCATAAATAAGCAACCATTCATTACGGAGAGGCCAAGATAAGCAAGTTGAAGAAGCAGACCTTGTATTCCATGCAAGAATTCAAATATAAGCGAAAGTTATCGATGCTTTTTTAAAAGAGAAAGAAAAACTTGAAGAATTATCCTAAAATACTCGACTTATCTGGAAATTTGAAATCAAGATCAAGAAGAAAACAGTTTTAACAAAAAGTTAGACGAAAAATGCACAGAATTTATTGTTTGGTATGACTGGCAGTTCATGATTAGCTCAATTGGCAAAATTTATTTCTTTAATATTTGCTCACCATCTTTATTTTGTTAGCAAAGAATCAGATTTAAAACGAAAATTCACTTTCTTTAAGGATTAGCTAAATAATACCGTTTCATAATGCTTGATAATATCGAATTATTTATAAAACTAATTTAGACTTTAAACATATTGGTCAGTAATTCGCATTCTATGTTTGAGATGAGGTATTATGATTACTTGCATTATTTACATTATTCGGACTGTTATCCTAATCTTCATTACTATATTCATGACGTTTCGGTCATTGTACGCTCCGGCCTTCTTCAAGTGACTGGAATTTCGAAACGAAACCTTTATTTCGTCTACGCCGTTTTAAAAATATTCTGGTTAATAAACAGTGAACAATTCTGTAATCAGTAACTGAAAATTGCTTAGCAACATTTAAGCAGACAGACAAGATGATTGAATTTGTTTTACGCAGCACATGGGATAGATGCTTTCCTCTCAAACTTAGAATGCGAATTACTGACCAATACTGATTCTTCACTAAGCATGGAAATGTACTATGTAAAAAGCAAACTTGTTCCCTAGAAAGGTTTCAATTTATTTTGAAAACAGAAAATGCTTTGATGAACTGTAGAAAATTAAATATAAAATATTTAGTTTTAATTTTGTTTAAAGTTTCAGTATCATCTTTGAACTATTTACTAATTTCTGACATTCAGAACATTCTCAGAAAATTGGTAATACGTGTGAAAATTTGGAAAAAATCAATGTCAAGACTTTTAACAACATTTTGATTTTAATTCTGCCACAAGCAAGATGTTCTTCGCCCAGAAGCAATAAAATTCCGTGACAACTTCAAATAGCAGGATTTTAATTAAACGACATGGAATATGATTACCACTTGAAAATGACAATATATTCACTATGAGTACACGCAATTGTGCAATATATGGTAGAATATATATTGGAATATATTCTGAAATATATGCGTGTGATTATAGGAGGGAAGAATACAAAACTAGAGTTGAAGAACTTAACATACAGCAATGAATGAACTTTCGAGTTTCAAAATTTTATAATCTGCTGATGATTTCGTTTGCTACCTCACGCTCAGTGAATTTGTCCTTGTGTCTGTGCGACCTTATTCAATATTGCCTTTTCATATATATAATGATAGTTTTCATTTTTCTGGATTTTGTAATGTATTCTGTTACTTAGTAATGTGAAAAGACATTCTGTAAGAGATATAAATCTTTTAGTCTTACTTGGCTTGTTTGTCTAAATATTTTCAATTGAATGTATAAGATGAATGCAATTTATTCAATTTATGGGAGTGACATTGCATCGTCAACCAATTTGAGCAAAATATACAAAAAAATGTTTTGAATATTACGATAAAGAAAATGAAGATTACGAGGAAAGAAAACCCTAAAATTTCTCTTATTATTAAAATATAGAAAACAACTTTTTAAAACAAAAGTTTATGATACTCTAAAAGATACACTGTTTAGACCAAAGATCTATTCCCGGTTTAATGCTACTGATTACAAAACTTTTTCTCAATGTATATTAATAAATATTTAATTTTAAATTAATAGAAATTTGTCATTCATCCAAACGATTCGTCATTTCTGTTACGACGTGCATAGAAGTTCAACATTCAAAATACGAGAATTTATTCTCTGTTCAAGGAGCTCAATGACTTAGCTACTGAAAGTAATCTTTTCTTTCATCACGTGCGAGCTGTGTTCTAATTTGAATGAAAGTAAAAAAAATATTTACACTATTTACATTGTTCGGACTGTTGTTATTACTGCTTTTCTCTAGCACTCTGTATTAATGGTTCTTATATTGTATTCATTTCTATGCTTAGCTAGCTTAGGAGATTTTTGTGGCATAGCATATGTGCTGATTCCTTAAGTTTTCTTATTTTCTAGTGATGTTCTCTGTCTTAACACAGAGGTCGGTGATCTCTCCTTTTCCTTCATGTGGCCAACTACGTCTTATTCTTCTATTTCCCCTCGTGTTACGGCTTTACGACGTTCTTGCAGTCTTATCTTAAAAGGGTGGCCTGTTTCTCCTTTATATTTCTTACCACAGCTGCACGGTATGGCGTACACAGTCTTTAATCATGTTCTTCTCTATGGGGATCTTACTCAGAAGAATAGTCGGCAAAGTGTTGAACCTCTTTTGAAGGTCAAAGCTGCTGCCATGTACCCAAGGTAGTTTTTACGTTGTAAGGTACTGCTTATACTGACCATTTCTTGTTGATATATCTCTGGGTCGCCAATTATGACTTTTGCTTGAGATTGTAAGCAGAAGACAGGCCCTTTCTTTATACTGTATGGGTGGTAGGAGCTGTGGTATTTCCCGGTAATTGTTGGATAACCATAACCCATTTCTTTTTATCAGGGAGCCTGTAACTAGCTTAACCGACACAAAATTTGTAACGTAAGACATTATCTTCGAATTGTTAGTGCTCTATCTGCAAGCTATTCACCCTGTGTGTAATTAAATATGTCTTTAATAAAAGTATATTTTACAAGAATGTTAATATGAAGATAGTATCCGTAAGCAGAATATATAAGACCGTTTAAGAATTTCCGTGGCGCTGTATACACCCTTAAAGAATAAAATAATAATAAACCAATAATTCGGAATGCGAACACTTGCTTGCTGGATGGAGCTATGATAGCAGACATTTGTTAAATTGAAGTTATTGATATTTATTCGACTTAACACGGTACAGAACCAAAAGGATGTGCTAACCAGTGAGGATCCAAATGACTACAATTGTAATAATAAGATTGAGAATCTTCCTAATAATGGCAAGGAGACTATATTGAAGTTCTTGGAAATAAGAACGATCGTTGCATCAGAAAGGCAGATGGAATGAATAACCTTAAAACCTTTGATAACTATTGTCTGTATATTTCAGAATGACAAAGTGACAAGGAGATAATTACTCAATCAATTGTGTTGATCTCTATCGACCTGTGTTTCTTGAAGATTTCCCAGGAATTAGGCTCGTCAAGGCTTTATGAGATCTTCACTAATCGGCAATGTTCCGAAATGAATATCGTTCTTAGATATGGACATTATTAAGCTTGCTTAAAAGAGTAAAACAGAATTAATAATTTTTAATTTTCTAAATCCGTTTATGGTTGCATTCCGTGCAGGACTGCTACTGGCGTTTCAGATGAAGTAATAGTTAGCAAGATAATCTGGTTGGTCATTATAAGAGAGAAAGGCATTCGATATCTACTGGACGCCCCATAATTGTAGACTTATACAAAACATAGCAAATGATGAACAACAGGAATGTAACTGTGATTCCTATAGTTTGTGCACAGAATTATCCAGTTTTTAGGATACAAAATGCCTTTTCATATGAATAAAAAACAGTTTAGAATACATTACTATAACCATTGAACAGAATCAGTAATTAATCTAATTAATCAATCATTAACTACTATAATTCTAGAAGATGGGAAAATGTACCTGTCTGGGGGAAATAATTTGCAGTTTTTATATAGGTGTGGGTGTCAGTGTGAAAATTCAAATATGAAAACAAAATTCAAACATTGTTTTTACATCTGCTTCGCATTTAAATATACACTCTCACACAACCATGGAATTATTTTTTTTATCTTTTTCAAAGACAGACTACATTTTAACTTCTCAGATGAAGTCTTTTCATTATTCCACATATTATTCGGACTATTGTCTTCATCTTTGTTGTTATTAACACAACGTTTCTCTAAATGTTTTCTCATCTTCTCAGATGAAGTCTTTTCATTATTCCACATATTATTCGGACTATTGTCTTCATCTTTGTTGTTATTAACACAACGTTTCTCTAAATGTTTTCTCATCTTCTCAGATGAAGTCTTTTCATTATCCCACATATTATTCGGACTATTGTCTTCATCTTTGTTGTTATTAATACATCGTTTCTTTAAATGTTTTCTCATCTTCTTAAATGATGTCTTTCCATTATTCCACATATTCTGACAATTATTTTTGTTAATAAATCTCTTCTCTGAAATATTTTTCACTTCCCACCGGAAGCCTTTCGAGTGTGTTAAACACCAGTTACCGTATTATTGAAGCATTTACTGTCAACCTGTATTTTATATCTTTTGATAATTGTTGGTACTATTGTACTCAAGCAAATTGTTTTTTCCCATAAGTGTGAGAGAAATTCGCATTAGAATAGCGCCAAGTACTTCCCCAAATCTAAACAAAGTCTTAAGAAACTTGAATATGAATAAATGTGGATAGTAAGAAACATGAATATTTTTTAGAAACAAAGTAAGAGTGCTATGTAATATCACTCTCTCTATATGGCAGGAAATGCTAAACAATTTTCTCGCAGATTAATGAGACTTGAGACAAATGAAACTGAATTTTACAGAATATCATGGACCGAGCATGTAAGAAAGCAGGTAGTTTTCAAGACAATGAACACAAGAAGGACCCTTGGAATCAGAAAGAGACTTTTGAAATTTCTCAGACAAGTATTGAGGACAGAATGCTAAGAGAATTTGACACAGACGGAGACAGCGAATTATCTACCTAACGAGTGTGACACTATTTAGCTACAGTGGTTAATTGATCAATTAATTAATCACAGAAATTAATAACGGTAATTACTAAAGCAATATATAGATCGAAAGACATACTGAGCGACAGTATTTGTTTCTTTTTACAAACAAAGAATGGGTAAATGATTATTTTTTATTTATTTTTTGTTTTCATTTGCGGGGCGGAATATGATTGTTCTTCCTTTCTCGCAAGAAAACAGAAAGTCGTAGAAAAGCAGATCTGAGTTCTGTCAACATTAATTATATCCTGATAAGAACAACGGTTTGACCACACGAAGTTCCGAATGTCGGTCAGCCGCGTATGGAGAATACGGGGTCAACGAAATTCGGTTAACAAGGAAGACGGAATTAAGCGAATTAAGCGAAACCAAAAACATTGATATGGACAAAGACTGTGTATACGACGAAGGATTTTTGTCGCCAGAAATGGTCACCTGACGGTTGAGACAATAAGGAAAAGAAAATATTTTGTTCGTCAAATGAAAACCACCCAGTTAAGGGTTGATTACAATAGTTGAAAAGTCAGTAATAAATGTGCTGGATGATGACCAGATGTCCAGAATAAGATAAAAATAATTCTGCGGGCGGTCTAGAAGAATTCTGTTGATAACAGAATGGAATTTTATTTTAATTATGGCAATGTGGTGTTCATAAAGATTATTTGGGGGGAAAAGGATAATTTTTTCTTTCTTTTCTTTTCCCTTGGAGTGTCAATGTAAGCTAACACCCACACCAGGGTAGCATGAAATGGTAGGCAGAGGTGAGAAATATGGTAAAGAAGGAGAAACTTGTTGACGCCCAGGAGGAGGTTAGTGTGAGGTACCAATATGAGAAAGGAAGAGTCTTAGGGGGATAATTCTCCTCCGACCTCTCCTCACAGAAGGTGAGGATATGAGAAGGAAGGGAATTGTTGACGCCCCTCGAAGAGTTTGGTATGAGGTACCGGTATGAAGAAGAAGAGTCCTAGGAGAGTAGTTCTCCTCCGACCTCTCCTCACGAAAGGGGAAGAACCCCTCTGAACAAAGCACGATAGATTTCCAAAAATGGAAAGTGATAAATTTTCCTGTCAGAAAACAAAGAAAATCCTTATTGGGGATTTGAAATTATCGAGGGACCCAGACCGCGTCTGGCCCCACACCGGGTTTTGGTCGACGTCCATATAAACGAACGTCCCCGGGCGTTCAGACAGTTTGAGTCGAGCCAGTCCCGACAGTCTAGTCCAGTACCAGTTCCAGAGTTCGGCAATTAAGAATAATCCTCGCAGCAGGTGACCGCACGAATTCCACGCCTTTCGACTTAGACTTCTAGCCAAGAACAGTTCAGTGAAGTCCGACTTAGATTTTTCCACCAAGGCCAGTTTTAACAAACATCGATTGAAGATACCAAGGCCAGTTTTGGCAAACATCGATTGCAGATACCAAAAGCCATTTACTGAAACATTACTTAAGATACTAAAACTCGCTAAGAACGCAGAAGTGTCACAATCCATAGACGTGGACTGGGAGAGAGAGAGAGAGAGAGAGAGAGAGAGAGAGAGAGAGAGAGAGAGAGAGAGACGTACCACTGTATCCAACAAACAGATAGAAAGTAAATTGCTATTCCTTACCAACATTAGAACTCCTTGAATTGTTCCTTTATTTTTCTTCTATATTCATTTGTGCAGCATCACCCTTGACCCGGATTTGGCTCGCACTACGGCCCGACGCCTGATTGATCTCGTCAACCTAAGATCAAATCACAACGTGGGTAGGTTGGACCGAGATCAAAGTAGTTGCTTCGGTAACCAGACGTTGGGGCCGAGCTGGGGACGACAAGGCTGATGCTGTATCTAACCAGACATCATCCGCGACCAAGACAAGAGTTAGAACCTCACATCCGATGCCGTGGTAACCAGCAGGGTTAGAGTGTCACATCTGTCGTCGCGATCAGGACTTCAGCGGGTGTCCCAGGGTTAGACTGACTCACATACGGTGTCGTGATTGCAAATTCACACCACCCACTCGGGGTCAGCGTCTCAAGTTGCGCCGCTACCAACACAACACCCTGGATCAGCAGCTGCCACATGTGTAGGACGTCACAGTTGGCGACGCGACCAGGAAGTCACAACCGATGCCGCGCCAAGACCGTCACAATTGGTGCCGTGACTGCAGGATAAGACCGTCACAATTGGTGCCGTGACTGCAGGCCAGAGACTGTCACACGAGCTTGAATAGGAACTGGGGGGAACAACAAAAGGCAAACATTGATTAGGATAAGAGTAAGAAGTTGTGGAGATCCATGATGGCCCAGGTCATAAAGGAATACATCTTGTAAAGAATTGTGGTATTTATTTTTTTTACTGCATATTGCAGCTTTATATAGTTAACTGTTGCAATAATTGTGTTCAATTGATTCGTTATCTGCCAAAAATAAACTCCATTATCCGAGAATAATTAAATACTTTTGATTTCATAATGGATTTTTCATCTAATGCTAAAGAGAAATATAAATGTAAAAATTTGATATGCAAATTGGATATTCATCGCTTGGTTTCAGAGGGCGAATGTAAATTATATTTTACTTTCATTAACTTTAACGCAAACATTTTAACCTAAGATAAATTATCGATTGAATTTTAACTTTCAAACATTATCATTATTTATTTTTTAATCCATTAGGAAAAATAAATATGAAACTAAACTCCTTTAATTAATGATTTTCATTTCATTTTTTGTCATCTAAATTTTATAAAATTGTGTAGTAGGATTTGAACTTGTAATCCATTGTAAGTGTATTGTATATTAAATACTTTCTAAAGGTTACAGAAATTTCAGCAAATCACGTAAACCGAATGTGTAATAAGTCAGTTATATAAGCCGGTGTGCAAAAGTAATTTATGTAGCGACTTGAATAAAAAGTGTAAAAGTGAATATAAAACATTGATCAAATGTTATGTAAAGCTTACAAAATTCGGTGTTTAATTATAATTTTTATCAGGGGATTTAGTGGCTACGTGAAGTAGTGATGGAATCTGTGGGTAACGAGAAGAAACCTTATCAGCTTCAAATGTAACCGACGCTAAAATACAAGATTTTTTTAAAAGGTTTTTCTTACCACCAGAATTTGTTGTATCATTCTGCGTAACACTTAAAAGTAGTATTCAGTAATGTCTTAAATATTAATAGATGGACCAGAGTTATTTGAGAAAACCTATAATATATTATTTTTTATTATTTTTTCATTTGAAAAGTTATTCTAATTAGTAGAGACAACGAAAAAACAATATGATTTGATCAATTTAGCTTTTCGATAAAAGAAGTGGACTTATGTAAAAAAGAACGACAACAAAAGAAAAATACTACAGAATCTTTTAAAATAAAACAACGGTTGTCATATTCATAAATTTCAAATATAATTCCATTGATCTGAGCAAAGGAATATTGATGCATATGATGATGAATATTGTTCACTAAAATGGTGAATCTAAAATGTATTTATCGCTTCCTAAACATTTCTCATCAATATGCCAGCGGGTGAAAACAGATTATAGGATATGTTTTTAATTAAGATGAAATTTAATTGTGATTTTTTTCAAAATTATCCTTATAGTTTCAATACTGATAGTAAATTATGTTGGGATATATTTGAGAATATCTTGGTGGCGCACAAAATTATAGGAAGAGTATCTGTTGCGTTACTTAATAACTAAGCTTTATCAGTATCAACTGTCCCTAAGCTATTGGCACAGGTATTGGAATGAAATTATTAACGGCTTGAAGCTTTTGTGTTAGCAATCTATACATAGTTTTGCCTAGCATTAGTATCGAACTCAGAAATGATTTCAAGACTAATTTGCAACTATTACAAAACAGAAGGTGCCTTATTTGGGGGTACAGAATAAATGTAACTAACGCGTTTGAATGATTGATAAATGGGATACATTTAGAAATATTTGAACTGAAAATCCTTGGAATTGATAGCGGGAAAGATCTCAAAGAAATAAAAATAAAATACTCGTTAAATATATGGTATTCAAAGCAGAAATTATTTATGAACAAAATGGAAGGACGCATCAGACTTTGTGCTTTTCTTTTTATGAAATAATATTGAAGTCTTCGTTAAAGTGCAGTAGGTAAGAATGTGCCGAGCATTTATGATACTGAAAATATCTGCTGTGTAAAAAGCAACACTGTCCAAAATATAAGATTTCAAATCCTAAAAGTTTACTCACATATCTTCATTCAGAACGTTTCTATCGTTATAGAACATCTTTTCAAAATCCATTTCAATAAAATTTTATGGTGTTTGGTAAAGTCTTTGCACAAACAATGCCGTCCTGATGGATATGCAATATTTTCGTGTTCTACTCCAGTTGGATTTCAGTATTTGCAACTATTTTTACAAATCGATGTGTTCAATTAATTTTATATTGGGTTGTCTGCACTCCGTTTATTGTGACATTTTATTTAGATTTGAAATTTTATTTTCATTATTAGTGAATTATTTTTCATTTGCTTTCCTATTTTCTTTGAATTCTTTAATGAATATTCATTGTTTTTGTTACAATTCTCATTTCCGTCGAGTTTCTCTGAGAAAGAAATTTACTTTCAAAACAACTTTTCATCAGGCATCAGAAACTGTAAAAAATGTCTTACTTTGAAGATTTCAGCATAGAAAAGAATTTTAAATACGATAATTAATAACAATAATTCTAAATAAAAAAGAGAATTATTGTAATTTAGATTTATCTTTTTCTCAAAGTTGCTTAGAAATATTAAATTTTAGTTTCATTTTCTAGTTTCGAAAATATTCCAAGCATAAAACTCTGGGAACAAAAACATTAATAAAATTTCCTGAATATTTATATTGCTCAGTTTTATTTTTTATTCTCTCCCCAATTTCTTTATTTTTTTATTTTTTTCGCTTACTTCCTTCCTTTTTGTCTGCTTTCATGTTGGTACAGAACAACTGTTGCAATTCCGAAATGCTGCCCTCGGCTATGACGTGCACCAAAATAAAAGGTAGTTCAAGTTAAGATTGAAGTTGGCTTTTGTGAACTAAGCTGGTTTGAATCACAAAACTCATGAATTAAATCTTTTTTTCAATTCGATTGGTATTCAATTGCCTTTTGCTGCTATTCACAGATCACCTCAATAAGCGCTTTTATGTAATTTACAAATATTACTTCTTCTGTTCTTAAGAAGATATATGCTTTTTAAGTGGCATTCAAGCTAATCGTTGATCTAACGTGTCCCGGAATTAAAGAAGGAAAAAAGGACATTTGAAATGCTTAGAGGTTTTAACAGTTTATTCTCAAATCGAATTAAAGGCAATGTGAATGTTTAAATAAAAATGCAAAAGATACACAATGACACAGCAATGTTGTAGAAAAATAAACCTGTAAGAAACAGCAGGTGTGTATCATATATATATATATATATATATATATATATATATATATATATATATATATATATATATATATATATATATATGTGTGTGTGTGTGTGTTTATATATATATATATATAGTTTTAGATATGCTATATTTATGGGATAAAGTGATCAATATCAGAGATAGAGCGTATGTAAATATAAAATATAAAAGTAGACATTGAAGTCAACAGTCGAAAGACTGATGCAAAACGCAATCGTCAGGCCTAACGATTGCGTGTTGACTTCAATGTCCACTTTTATATTATACGTATATATATATATATATATATATATATATATATATATATATATATATTTATGCATGTATATACATACTTTCACACACAAATATGTGTGTGTGTATATTTGCACACAAATTCTCCCACTCATTTTGTGATTTTCCGATGATAGGAATACATAACACACGTTATGCCGATTTCAGAGCAAAATCTTCGAGACTCAGTGACTAAATCATTTACTTTCTGCATATTTGATGAAGTAGCATTCTCTTTATTGTTTCTCAACAATTCTTTTTAAAGGCCAATTAGGAATATACACTGGTAAAATTCAAAAGGTCATTCATTTCAATTTTAAAAACAACGGTTCCCTTTACCCCGCATCTAACAGCTTAGACGATTGCCATTCACTAACCGAACCTCCTCGGTCAAACAAACACTATATAATCACATCAGAATTAAGCTCAAATATTGATAATCTTTCAGCTGGCCTTTACCCACCACCAATATTGTGATGTTACTGTTAATCAAATGCAATAACAGTATTGAATCGGGTAAATATCCATGAGGTCAAAACAATTACTCATCAACTCCAACCAGTCAGTTAATTTTTTCGGAAATTAATTATTTTCATTTCAGCATTCCTGTAGTTTGTGAAGTTTTCAGTTTATTTCCTTTATTCCACATATTTTTCGAATTAATGTCTTTATCTTTGTTGATTTTACCAAAACATTTTAGCTGACGCATTCTTCAATCTTTCTTAGATGTATGTTACATCCAGTTTTTTTAAAAGTCCTTTCGTATTTTTTCTGTTTTCTCCTTTTTTCTCAAAAATAATATATGCTAATGACGCCACTGAAGATATTTTTCCTATTAAAACAAATCCTTGTTATTGTGTTCTCTCCTCTACAAGTCCTTACAAAAACTTTGCTAAGTGAATGGGTGGGAAGTTGCGAATTAATAGATTAATAAATTTTCTTTAACAATGAAAGTGTCAAGAAAACCTAGAAAAACAAGTATTCGTGTTTTGAATACAGTTGAGAGGAATATTTCACTAGAAAAGATAACAAATGTGAGATATCTGATGGCTAAAAGTTTCCAAAATAATTTCCAAATCTTCAAAATATTATGCAAATGTTAATTTGCATGATAAAATATTCTTCAATTATTTTGGTCATTTATTCAGATCTTTTTTTTTAAATGGAAGCTCTGTTTACTTTTGTTATATCTCCAGACTTGCTACCTCGCCTTTTCTTTCTTTCATTATTTCGTTTCTTTCTTATTCTGAATAAAAAATATTTTTCTTGTTTCACAGAATTTCACGCCTTACCTGTGCAAAGTCGATCAAATATACACAAATGAAAACTGTTTTATGAATTTTGGCTTTTTATTTTCAAATATAAG
This sequence comes from Acanthosepion esculentum, assembly GCA_964036315.1. Taxonomy (NCBI): domain Eukaryota; kingdom Metazoa; phylum Mollusca; class Cephalopoda; order Sepiida; family Sepiidae; genus Acanthosepion; species Acanthosepion esculentum. Next base: position 152,632,161 of record OZ038477.1, read on the forward strand.
CCTTTTTCTTTAGACATGATTCTAGCCGATCAAAACTCAGTATATATCCCATATAAAGCAAATATCCTCCATCTAATTCAATCTATTTAAGCATCTTCCGTCTAAAGCAACATTTAATCAAATGAAGCAAAGCTGAAAACTCTCAAGTGGAATATTTTATCAGCGGTCATTTTCAGGCGTTCCATTAAAAATGGTTTTCTTAAGAATGCTCAAATGCCTGGGTGTTGATTAGGAAAATGAACTGAGATCTTTATTGTAAAGAATAATTGCAGTGGCAATACCTGTTTATTCTTATAGAAAACTCATCCCCCATTTTCTGAGATTCCTATGCTTTTACTTTCGAAGTAATCTATCTGTTAAGATTCTTAAATAATATTCACTGGAACCGAAATGATATCTTCAACTTCTTTACGCTCATATTCTTAATTATATAGGATTACAGCAGTTTTATTTTAGAATCCATTTTTGCTTTGGGTGTTTCCTTTTCAATTCTTTCTATTCAGCCTAAAGTCAAGATAAATCTGCTTATTGTAATAATATCCTAACAAATTTTCGAATTTACAAAATTACAAACAGAATTATCTGAGTAAAAATTTCCTATCTGCTTATTTGGTTTGCAATTTTACTAAATCCTCTCAAGTAAACTTAGTACGCGTTACACAACTTAATAACTCAAAATTAATTCAAGTTGTTTGAATCTTTTCTATTTCATGTAAAAATCTTTTGAAATATGTTTGACCATTTCATTTCTTCCCTTTACTTTTAAATTTATTTTCATTAAAAAAAAATTCGACATTCTTCTGATTAATTGAATAAAAAATCAAGTAAATTAAAATAATTTTATAAAAAAGCTGTATTGAACATTATTTGGTAAGTTTGCATTTTACCTGCCGGTGAAGATTGAATTGACTATCAATAGTTTATGAGGTTTACACTCTAATCATCGCACTATCGATTCAAACAAATTTTAACTTAGTTCGACATTATATCCAAATGTAGATATGGTAAATGCGCTCAGACATTATTCCAAATGGGTAGAGCCTGTTTGAAATTCTATTTTCTTTTTTTCTAGCAGTAACACCGAACGCTTCCGAAATAAACAACCATTGGAAATATTAGTCAGACCATCCGTACAAAAACTTAGCCTAACATCGTATGTCAGTGTTGAGAACCTAGGATAGATTGAAATTAGTAAATTAGCGATCTTGTGAAAGCTCGTGCAAAGGAAGGCGCTATGGACTTTACTTTCTGGTTTCCATTTCGGGTTACGCTTGATTCAACGTTTGTCGGTTTTGAGCTGAGATTCAAGTAAAATGAACTTTAATGAGAATTTTGGTGGGAGATTCTTTATTGCAATTTTTCAGAAATTAATGATTTATGGATGGACAAGATCTACACGCTTATATTCTGGAATTGGTAAATTCTTTCACGCCCTGTGTTCCACTCTGTTGGAGATGCTAAAGTATAAAGAATGCTTTTCAAATGATAGAAGTCTTTATTTCGCTCAGTTTGAGCCAATATAGGTCAAAATGAAATGCGGTAATAAAATGTACAAAGATTGTGCTGTGCCGGCCTATAAAGAGACAATGAACTGACTTGATTTGGAAACCAAATCGGGTTTGAACGTCAACTACTAATGCCAATGGGAAATATAACCACCATAGCTCCCAAAGAAGTTATGATTTTGAATGATTTTCCTTTGAAAGCGTCAACCTTTTAAATCCACATTCAAGTGAAATATTGTTCCTATCTTATAGCTAATCTAAGAAATCAAAAGATGATCTTTTTTTCGTGCATTGTATCACTGAAACACAAAGGGAATAAATTATCAAGCCACAGATGAAAATTCGAACGCAAAGTCTTTTTTATGTGACGTCACAACAACACATTCTCCCACGTGAAAAGAACCACATTTCCTTTAGAAAGTCATTCAATGAATTGTTTCATTAATATTTTTCTTGCAATAACTACCGGTTGTATTGGTATAAATACAATCAGAATTTTTATATCCGATTCATTCCACTAAGTGTGGATAAGGAGAAGGAAGAGGGGGAATGACGTATCGTAGGTAGGAGCAGAGGGAAGAACCGAACAGCGAGGCCGCTGTCCCAGCATGACTGCAGGGATATTAACACCTACAGTCCCATTCCTTCCACCAGCTCTGAGGGCATCCAACATCCAAAAGATGAATGAGCCAAGTTGGCAGAAAATCTTGTCTTAAAAAAGTTAAAAGAAAAATTGACGCAAAGCGGGCGAAAAACCAAAAGTCGCTGGGGGCGCCTCTCCCCTCATCCTCTGCACCGTCTTCCCCTTCATCTACCAAAAATTCATTTACAAAACCACCTCCGCCCAAATCAGTGTCAAATTCTCTGACCAAACTAAAAACACACACAGTCCTATGCCTTCTCCTTTCAAGACCTCATCTGGCATCACACCCTCCTACACTCCTATAAGCACTCCTACACCGACACCTTCACAATCTCCTCAAAAGAAGAGGAACAGAAGCCCAGAATTTCATGTCGCAGGAGATAAGAGGAAGAAAAAATCAAACCGCCATATCTCCCAGGGGAAGACGTGTGCCGCGTATCCTGGGAACAAGCAGAAAGGGTTTTCGGGCAGACGCGGAATCCGAAGCCGTTGAGAGTGCTGTGAAATTTCCGGCATATAAATGGAGTAGACGTTGGAGTGCCCGAAAACTTCAAAGAAGCAAAAAGAGTCGTGACTGTAGTTCGATCTGGCCGAGGCACGCGGGAGATTTGGGGCATTATAGAGTAGGCAAACGCGTCCCTGAAATTGGTTCCCCCAGCGGCCTATTTACTTGAGCCGGAATTGCATGAAGCAAAAGAAGAGTGTAAAGGGAGGTCCCTGTTTTTGTTCACCCATCCCTTTATACAGCACTTAAACTAACCTATCCTGCTGATATCGGTGGCTTGTCTCATGATGATACCGTCGAAATTGAGATGGCGTCTGGTTCAATGAGACGTGCTGTCGGTGACCTCACCCCGGCTATGTTCTATCCTGGTGGACAACACTAATTGGTTTGATGCCTCTCTGGATGGCAAGTGTGAATGCCCAAGGCCCTAGGTCGGAGTTTTGAATGGTGAGGCTCTTCGCGACCTTCAGCGCTAAGTTGTGTATATATGTTGTGTGCAAGAGACCCGTTTTTCTTCTCACGATTATGAAGGCATTCTGTCTAAGGGGTTTTCTCTTTATTCAGCATGTTTTGATGGACGCTAGACGGGTGTCTCTTGGCTGGTGAGCAAGTCTTTGAAGGCTGCGTGTACTCTTGTCTTCGCAGATCCGGCGGGCAGTCTTTGCGCGCTGGATGTTACCATAAAAGATAAGGCTCTGCGTCTCATTGGGGTTTATGGGTCCAATATCCAAGCTGAGCGGCCTGCTTTGATTTGGCAGTTCGAGCCGTTTATGATGACATCACGTCGGGTAGTTTTAGCGGTGAATTGGAAAGCAATACTTGACCCCGACTTAGATCGTATAGGGTCAAATTCAAATTCGGTTACTAGCAACTGGAGCGTGAAACAGTTTCGCGACTTTGCCGAAAGGTTTGATCTTGTCGACAAATACCGGAATGAGCACCCTCAGGGGGTAGTTTGGACTTGGACAAAAGGTGGCAGCTCGGCTGTAGGCATGCGTGCTAGCTACCTCGACAGAGTTTTAGTTCGGAGAGTCGATGTAGGGCTCTTAGGGTTTCCATTATATAGTTTATTCGGATCATAGGCTTGTCCGGGTCCGTGTAAACTTAGATAAGCCTAAGGTTAGGATGGCTGGCTACTGGAAATTCAACTGCTCGTTATTTGGCATGCAGGATTTCCGGGAACAGCTGCTACTAATGTTACAAAGGGAACTGATGGGGGCTGTGGTGGGAAATGCCTGGTGTGACAATATAAAATCTAAATTCGAACGTTTGCTGCCGATTTTAGTCGTCGACTCAATCTAGATAGATTAGCGGCGGAAACGGCTTTAGAGCAGAAAGTTGATCGGGCAGTTAAATGCCGTGATAGTGGGGAAGTAGCCTTAGCTAAGGCAGAATTAGCCTCCTTTCTTATCAAGAAGCTCTGGTATTTAGGGCTAGGTTAAAAAGAATATCCTCTGAGGCGACGAATATGGCCGCAGAATTGCGTGCAGAGGAAAGTAGGAATGCATCACGGCGGCATATCGCGTGCGTCACATTGACGTGTAAGCGGGCCGTGACTACAAACTCGGGCATATGTGAGGCTTTTTGGCATTACTTTCGGGATCTTTTTACCAGGGAGCCCGGTCTGAGCCCTGCTCAGTTCGACGCCTATTTAGCCGACTTTCTCTGCCTTGAGGCAGCTGAAGTGGCTGGGTGCAAGGGTCCCATCACAGAGTCGGAAATCTGGGAAGCATTGAAACAGGTTGGCCTGGATAAATCTCCGGGATTAGATGGTCTTCCCTACGAAGTCTACTTGAGGCAGTCGCCCGTTTCTGTTCCTTTGCTGGAACTGATTTTCAACAACTGGATGAAGCAGGGTCTATACCTCAACGCTTCACCAGGGGTGTGATCAAGTGTCTGCGTAAGGACAAAATGGTGGGGATGGGATAGGTAATTTTCGCTCTTTAACTATGTTAAATACAGAGTTAAAGATTTTGGCAAAGATCTTAGCCAACCGTTTGCAGCTTGTCCTGTCTAGTCTGATAGGCTCCAAACAGACTTGTGCTGTGAAGAGCAGGACTATTCAGGACAATCTTCATATGGTCTGCTTGATCATAGAGAAAGTTAACAGTGAAGACGCGCTGATCAATTTGGATCAGTTCAAGGCCTTTGATAGGGTTGACCATCGATTCCTGGAGGCTGTTCTTTCGGCTGCCGGTTTCGGGCCGGATTTTCGCTGCTGGATCCGTCTTCTGTATGCGATTCCTGGTGCACTGGTGGAAGTGAACGGGGTAACATCGGTACCTTTCGTATTGACTTGATCTATTCGTCAGGGCTGTCCGCTTTCGCCTATGCTTTACGTTCTTGCGTAGGGACCTTTCCTTCGCAAGTTAAAGGCGAATCCGGTTCTACGCGGAATTTCCCTACCTGGTGCTACCACCACGGTCAGGTATTCTGCCTATGCTGACGAAGGTTTAGTCCTTGTGTCAAGCAGAGTCGAGATTAACGAAGTCAGCAAAGAAATCAGTGGTTATGAGATGGTGACAGGGGCCAAGATCAACCGCGATATGTCTGTTGGCTTGGGGTTGGGTGCGTGGAAAGGAGTTTCCACTGGACGGATGGGCCGGTCAAGATACTCGGCGTCTGATTCGGTCCTGATATCCAGTTGGGAATGAATTGGTCGGAGGTACAAGGGAAGGCCGAAATCGCAATTGATTTGTGGTCTCGGAGGAATCTTTCCTTGAAAGGGAGTGCGGAAGTATGTGTTTCACATATCTACCCGATTCTCCTTTACCGACCCTCGGTACTTCCACTTCTGTCAGCCACACTAATTTTATTAGTAAGGCTCTTGTTCTCTTTCTTGTGGGGATCTGTTGCCTTCATCCATCTGAATGCGGTCTAGGTATGCCTAGCATTGATATTCGTCTTGATATGCTTCGCGTTGGGTTCCTAGATCGTTCGTGTCGCGATTCGGATCCTTGAGAAGTCTGCACTCGTGCGAGGAGGAAACACCGTTTACCCCGGGCCGAATGCTCCTTCTACCGTGAATGTCGTCTTGCTCTGAAACGCCACTTACGGGCGTCGGATGGCCTCTCCAACGTCCAGGCGTTGTCTCGTAGGGCATTGTATCAAGTGTTAGTCAGGGGGTCCGTTCATGATGATCTGATTGACGAGATCGGTCTTACGAAGCAGGAGGCCTTGAGCGCCCGGTTTGAAATGTCTCAATAACGATGAGGCATCCCTCACCTGGTTGGTGATTTGTGGGGCCCTGTGGGTCGCCAAAACCTGTGCACAGCAGGCCTGGAGAAATCTCCAAACTGCCGACGCTGTGATGAGGAAGTCGAGATCCTTGGTCACGTCTTCTTTCATTGCAATTTGGTAGCACCATTGTGTAGGTTCGTTGAAGGCTTAATGGTTCGCATGCTGCAACGAAAGTTCTTTGTCCTTGACGCCGCTTCTGTTTGTAGCAATGTGGCGCCGCCGTTGACGAAGGCTTAACTTTATATGTTATACTGCTTGCTAGGTGTTATGAGAGTCGTGATTTGGTCGACTTGTCAGAAAGGATTCGATGGAGGTGAGAAATTCACTTCTTCCTAACTGATCTTGTACTTTAAGCATCGGCTTAAAGTAAAGATTAGGACGGAAAGGCGGCGACTCTCTTCATCAGAATTCGGCAAAAGGTGGGTAAATCTTGCGCGACTGTGTAGAGTGAAAGGGGCTGAACTGGAGTGGCACTTTGATGTCGGTTAGATACAGGATTTTGTCCTTCCTGGGTTGAACAGAGGCAACCCGTCCCAATATAGACTAGTTTAGGTTTAGTTCGAATCTTTAGTTTCGTGTTTTCGGTTAACCTAGCTGGGATATGTATGCTCATTGGCCCATTTTATTTCTGTCCCTATTTTTCCTTAGTTTAATTCCCCATCCCCTCCCACGTTAGGTGGTCAGTGATATCAGTTCTATGGTAGTTGCGGGATAGCTTTCGTTTCACGTGTGTGTTTTCGTATTTGTTATTGTGTCTAAACGAGTGCGTGTTTGTGTGAGTGTTTTTTGGATAGATGATTGTTTTTTATACTATTGCAATCCCGCAATTTTTTTGTCCAGTTAACTGATGTTTCTGCCACATTCAGGGATTGTGTGGGGTTTTATTACTAACCTTATTTTGTTTTGTTTTCATGTAAATAATATTAATTCAAATTGTAAATAATCATTGTTTGTTTTTAAATTGTTGTTTTTTATTCCCCTCCCCCACAGACTTTAAAATATGGGGAATAGTTAGGATTTCATAGAGACATCGATGTATTACGGTGGATGCATTAAGAAAGGTAGGAGAGAATGTGTTGTTTTGGTGATAGGACTATTGTTGGTATGTTTGGGTTAGTGTTTGTGACTAGCTAAGTTTAGAATTAAGACAGAAGAAGACTGTCCTTTTCCTCAATCCCCTTTTTCGCCTTGTGCCACATTTTGTACCCTCGTACGAATAAATATCTATTCCACTAAGACATTTACAAGACGCAGGTTGTACAGATCATATAAAGGAAAAGTTTTGACTGAATTTCACTCCTTCAGATATAACAGCACGAAAGAGGTTTTGCTACACTGTTGCGTACAAGATTCACGTAATAAACTATGCTAAAGAGCATGGAAATAGAGCAGCTGCAAAATATTTGGGCCCTGCGCCTACAGAAACAAATGATACGTTACCTTCGGTTGCAGGAAAATAACCTATGGGCAGCGAAAAAAGGAAACTGTAACGTTCGCCACCCAGCCCCAGACTGGCCTGAAATTGAAGAGGAAATTAAAACGTGGGTTGTATATGAGAGGCGTACAGGCAGAATCGTTACTAAGAAAATGATAAGGAATGAGGCTAGAAGATTAACGAACGAAAAGGGGATTCAAAACTTTATATGAATAGAAGGATGGTGTTATCGTTTTATGAAATGGGAAGGTTTGTCAATGCGTACAAAAACATCAGTTGCGCGGAGAATGCCATCTGACTATGATGACAAAATAGTAAAGTTTCATAAGTTTGTTAGTCATAGTCGAAAAAGAACTCCTTTTGAACTCGACCAGATAGGAAATATGGATGAAATCTGATTGACATTTGATGTTCCAAACAAAACTGTGAATATTAAGGGATTCAAGACTATTACAATAAAAACCCAAACCCTGAGAAGACCCATTATGCAGTCATTCTTGCATGTTGTGCTGATGGCACAAAACTGCCCCCTTTTCTGATTTTTAAGAGAAAAACTACACCGAAAAATAAAATACCAAATGGTGCGCATGTTCATGTTCTGGATGGATGAGGCTGGTCTATGGCTACGAGTTGTGTGGGAAAGCCGTCCTGGTGAACTATTACAAAAGCCCACTCTTCTGGTTTGGGATCCGTTCCAAGCACATAGGACTGAATCAAAAAGAAAGTGGTGGACGTAACGTGTCAGTTGCAACCTCTGGATGTTTCTTTAACGTCAGGACAACTAATATCAGAAAGGACAGAAGTGACACTATTTTCGAATTTTAAGTGAACCAGCTTATTTAACCATAAAGCCATTTTTAAAAATTAAATACTTTCAAAAGTCTAATATTTTATTGATTCTTAGGCACTTTTTTTAATGAAGATATGTTCAAAGTCTGCACTGTTTCCATCCCTAAAATTGAATCTAAAAAAGAAAATAATTAATAATTGCAGTATGTCTCTCACTGAAAAACAATAAATTAATTATATTTAAAAAATGAAATTTAAAATATTTAGTGAAATAGGATGTAAAAAGAAAATTAAAAATTTGGAATATGCGACGATGATGGTCAGCCAGTCAGAATTTGATACGTGCTGGACAGAAAGAAAGCAAAGCAATTTCTTAAGGCCTTTCTCTTAAAACACGTGACCTATTCTGGTTTTTAAAAAAATTGTAAAATACAATATATTTTTGAAACGTTATTTGAGGAAAATTAGCAAATTTAAATTAATCTGATTTGAAACAAAATAATTAAAATGTGTACACCGCTGACGAAAAAAAGTGAAAAAAAAATAACCAAGATTTCGAACGTGGTAGAAAGGATTAAATAATTAGAGTTAACTCAATAATTTATGAAATGTTATTAAGGAATATTGAGAAATTTTTATAATATTCTAAATTTTATTATATTTTCAGAAAGCATCTTCAATCATAAGATTAATTAGCTAAAAAATCAATAAAATAATAGATAATTGTTTAAATTATTTTTGCAAGATTTTTAAACCGAGAATTAAGTTTTGTCTACAATCTGTCAAAAGATTTTAAAATGGCAGTTTCGATTGACTTTTTTCTGAAGAAAAAAATGGATAGACTAAAAGTCATTGTAATTTCTACTTGAAATACACCACAGTTTTTTGCTTTCTGAAATTAGAAAATTTAATCCTTTAGCTTTCAATTAAGGGTAAAAAGAAACTCAGTTTCGATACCTTGGTTTAAAATGAAATTTAAAAAATGAAAAATCATAATACGGCGACAGTGCACTACTGTGTAGAAGTGTATATGAGTGGCGAGATAAGGTTAAAAGTGGCCGGACAAGCGTGACACACGAAGAAGGAACAGGACGCCCGTCAACCTCGATCACTGACAAGAAGATGCAACAAGCACGAGAGATAGTAGAGTTGAAATGGCGGGTTATCATCGATGAGACAGCATGTTCTCAGCTGATTAGTCATAGTTCTGCCTATTAAATCATCCGCAACAATCTCGGCTTCCATAAAGTTTGTGCGAGATGAGTGCAAAGGGAGCTTACCGCAGAGCACAAGAGCAAAAGTGGCGAGGCCTGCCATCGTTTAGTCACAGGAGATGAAACGTGAGTTCATCACTATGAGGCAGAATCCAAAAGACAGGGTATGGAGTGGAAACATCCTGGCTTGAAGAAATTCAAGCCTCAATCTTCGGCGCGAAAGTTTTTCTAGTTTCAAAAGGGCCTATACTAAAAGACTTACTCGACAAGGAGTATACGATCAACACTACAAGATACAGCGATTTGCCTGTCAGCAATCTGAAGTCAGAAAGTTTTCTTGTTTCATGAAAATGTACGCCCACGTACATCCGGCCAAACCTTTGAAACTATTAACCAACGGGGTTTTGAGGTACTGGAACACGCCCCGCCTACGGCCAAGTTAAAAACTATGCCTCCCATTGTGTGTGCATTCCTTTTTATTTCGACTGAATAAGATAAATAAATATTTTTAAAAAGGTTTAGTTAAATTTTCTTGTTTAGAAACAAAAGAAAGCCTTTTTTGGAACCAGTTAATGTAACTATTGTCCAAACGTTTGTAATCTAGAATCACAAATCTGGCCAATATTAAGATTAGGAAAAACTGTGGATTTTATTTGGTTTTAAACTGAGGATTTACAGTTTCTGTGCTATTATAACGTGATATACATGTGTTTCACTAGGAAAATGTACCGGGGAAATGGACAGTAAAATGACAGTTTCTAAAGATTTTATTTAGAAATATTTTTGTCGATAGTTTTTAATGAAAATTATATTAATGAAAGGTGACTGACTAACGTTATAGTGTATTCCGTTTTTTTATTTTCTGTTTTGTTTTTTTTTAAACTTATTTTTAAAGCCTTTGTTTTTTTATAGGAAAATTTCACATCAATTTAAAGTTTTAAGAGTTCCTTCGATATTAGAACACACGCATTACTTTTCTTTTCCCATGTAAAGAAAATAGCTAATTAATTTTGAGCAGCTCTTAAGGCAAAATATGACATTTAAGAAATTCAGTGGAGAAATGAAAAGTGATTGATATTTCAGCTTTCCTAGTGAGACAAAAATGGAAAGTTATTTCTTCCTTATGTCTGCTTTTCCTTGTCTCCCTGTTATTTAATACATCCGCGTTTCTCTGCTTACGACACTCAAAAGATTCAGTTATACTGAAAACTAATTATGGAAAAAAGATTCACGATTTGATCGATTTGTTTCTCGGTGTCTTTTCCCAAAATTGCTACCTTAAAATCTATAAGAAATGAAAGAGAGAGAATTTGTAGAGAGTAAAGAAAGGCTGTAAATGGGAATATAAAGAGAGAACTCAAAAGTAGTGAGAAAGCAATATTACATGATAAAATAGAAAGAGATGGAAAAACTGAAAGATTGGAAGGAAAGACAGCTAAAGATGCTGTTAGAAGAAAAAAGTAATAAACAAAAGAGATAGGAGAATAATAATAGAAGAAATAGAAAATAATAAAAGAAGAAGAGAAAAATGAAAAAGAGACAAAAACGTAAAAAGGCCAAAAAAGTAGTGAAGAAAGACACAAAATGAATAGAGAAGAGTTCATAAAAGACATTAGAGAAATAACAAGAACAAAAGAAAGAGGGGACAGGCCTTTTAAATTTATTCTGTTTTTCTTTCTTTTTTCAATATAATTGATTCTACTTTTTACTGATAGAATATTTTGTAGTCTTGTCTGTGTTTTTTTTTCTGCATTGATCGAAATGCGTGCCAAAGGAAATCCTATTTTCTATGTTCAGTGTCAATTTCTCTGTTGCACTGAATGGTTACTTATTACATCAATCGAAATCTATTAATAAATCTTAATCCATTACCGTCGTTCTTTGTGGAAACTTGCTGCAGAGCAAGTTAGTATGTAAATCTCGTACATTATTTCCAGTAAAGTGGGTTCAAATCTCAGGCTTGTTTCTGGATTGAACTGAGATTCGTAAATCTTTCTCAATTTATCTATCTGTTGATAGATAAAATAATTTTATACACGCTTTTAATAAACCATTTATGATAAATTTGATCTTCTGTTTTTAAACATATATCTCAGATGTTTATAACAAAGCTTTCCCCAAAATATAAAATTATTTTCATTTAAGAGACGATTTGTAAAAATATTATCAATATTGCTTTTTCAGTCACTATACGATGATCTGATATTTCTGGTGTTTATTTTAAAATGCCAAAATGTTAACTAATTAACTTAACTAACTTAAAAAAACAAATTTTGTCTTTTGTTGTTGCATTATTAAATTTTCTTAAAAGAAATTATAGTGAACGCTAAATCTTATAGATTAAATTTTACGCTGCAAATTTAAGCAAATTTGTTTAATCTTAAATTGTTTCCTATTGGAAGATTACGTATAAAGCCTAATACAGCATAAGTGATATAACTTTTATATTTAGTAAAGAGTCACAAAATAAATTTATTATTAAAATGTATCACGCGTGAAAAGGTTTTGTGAAGTCATAATTTAAATGTTTTAAGTATTGGGTCATCGTCTCTTTGAGCTGTCATCAGTAATAAAAGGCGATTAGTAGCGGTAACATATCACACAGACACACATTGCAATCAATCCTCATATGTAGATACCCTTCCAAAAAGAAAAAAGAAAAAAAGCGATACTTAAATTTAAAATATATTTAAAAATGAAAAGACTTTAAATTTTTATTTCATTTCCAACTTAATAAATTAAATTTAATATTCCGAATAAGCAAAATACTTTGGTGTATTTCAAAACGAATTTAAACTGATTGGAATTTCTTTTGTTTTACAAATTTATAAAATATATAAACTCGTTAATATTAACAGATCTGTCAACGTTACATAATTCCTTTTCTAAAAAAAAACATTCAAAATAAAATATATTTTTAAGAAAAATTAATTGATTTAAAGTTTAATTAATCTGAATTGAAACAAAGATTACTTATTTTTTGTTTGAAATTGTTGAGTCTTGACTCAATGTTGAATCTCGCCTATTTCATGGAATAATAATGCAACACAAAATGTACTTAGAACAAGAATGTATTATAACAAGAAAGTGTACACAATAAGTACATATAGTATTTCTGTATATTTCTGGGAAGACGTTCCTGGAGAATGTGTTGACTAGTCGCAGTCGATCAGAGTCTCTAGTTGGATCTCGTGATTCCACCCCCTTCTCTCTCGTCTTCCGGTATCAACCATTATTTATATAGTTGGTAGTCACCTATGCAGATTAGGTGGATCCCACCTCAACACCCCCCTCCCAAGCCTTGGAATCCTTTTGGATTTCAAACTGGCTTCTATATGGGTTGATGATGGTTATTTCTCTGTAGATCCCCTTTGCATAGTTCATATATATATCTGTTTTTTTTTCAATATCTTTTTCGTTTTGGATTCACGTCCAATGGGTCCGTGAACTTTCGTTTCCTACCGGATCTTCTCGGTTCATGAGCACTCTGCGGAGGTTCTACTTGAAAAGTATCATACATTACATCAATGAGATCTTCCTCCTCATCCGGTATACTCTCTTCATGCTCTAGCACGTAGCATTTTTTGAGTTGGTTCTGGTGCCTTTTATGAGTATTCTTCGGCCCTTTTATTATGTAAATCAGGTCACCGATTCTCTTATCCACTATGCCTCGCTCCCAGAACTCAATGTTGTTTCTATAGCACTTGAAAAAGACCTTCTCTCCGGGGGTGTATCTTTTTCTAGCTGTATACCTAGTGTTCTTTATTCTATTTCTTCCTGGCAAAAGCTTGTCAAACACTGACTTAACTTTCCTAGCGAACATTAGTTCTGCTGGTGCCATGTTTGATGGTGTTCTCTGGTTAGGCATGATTCTGTATACTTGTAGGAATTGCTGAAGCGCCTTTTCCGTTGGAACTCCTGAGGCTTTCTTCAGAGCGCGCTTTAACGTATCTACAAATCTTTCTGCGAGTCCATTGGATCTCGGATGATACGGCGGCGTCGTTATGTGGTTAATTTGATATAACTCACAAAATTCCTTAAATTCGTCAGAAGTGAATTGTGTACCATTGTCACTCACAATACACTCTGGCACACCGAACCGTGCAAATAGTTCATGCAAAAAAGTTGTTGTGGTATTGGACGTAGGCTTTTTGCAGCGTAGTACTTCCGGCCATTTTGTAAAGCTATCTACTACTATTAAGTAGTAATAATCTTCTACTGGACCAGCGAAATCAATGTGTCATCTTTCCCACGGATGATCCGTCTTGGGCCATGGTTTGTGTACTATAGGTGGTGCCTTAGCTGCTAACGCACACCCTTTACATCGATGAGCCATGTTTTCGATATCCACATCCATTCCTTTCCAATATACAAAACTTCGCATTAAGCTTTTTGTTCTATTAATCCCCGGATGACCCATATGAAAGTCCCGTAGGATTTTTTTCTGCAACTTTTTTGGTACTACTATTTTCTCACCATTTGCGAAAGGCACGTTACGTTTCTTTTTAACTATAGGCATAGTATTTTCTTTTAATTCAATTTTAGCTTCAAATTTGTTACATCTTCCAAGACCAGGTGTAAAGGTTTCCGGAAACTTTTTCTTTAATTCATCCTTAATGTCCTGTCTTGATTGCGTATTACTTTCTACTTTTCTGCAGAAAGAGTTTAACGGTTTATCCCACAATTCGAATGTTTCAATAAAATCTGTACCCAACAAGTTTTCTCCATTTCTCAGAATGAAAACTTTCATTTTTTTAACGATCCCATTCACTTTCATTGGAAGTACAACCTCGCCTTCGAAGTTAATTTGCTTTCCAGTTACCGTTCGAGCGAGTTTCGTTGGCTTCATTATTGTAGGCCTTTTTAAAATTTTCCATGTTTTATCGTTCATTATTGTTAAATCTGACCCTGAATCGAGTTGAAATTTGATATTCTTCTTGAATATTTCAGTCGTCACATATTTCCTCAAATCTTTATCTGATTTGATATTCGAATTTGTTTGTCTAATTCGGCTCTTGAATTTTTTCGTTTTACAACAAAATCCTTTGTGACCCTTCTTTTGGCACACGAAACATTTCTTATTTCTATATGGGCAATTTACCTCCCAATGTCTTTCGTTACAACGTCTGCAATTATATGGTGGGACTTTTTTATTTCCGTTCTTTTTATTTTCTTGTCTATTATTATTTTCTTGTCTATTATAATACGCTGAATTTTTTCTCCAATTTTTCTGTACTGGGTACTTTGACTTCTTTTTTATTTTTTTAATATAAGCAATACCAGCTTTTTCGATTTTTTGCGACTCGTTCTTTAACTTTACGGCCCGTTGACACTCCTCTGCTAACTTTTGCAGGGTAAGGCCTTGTTCAGATTCGAGTTTAGACAAAACTCTACGTCTTATTTCGGCACTCTTACTGGATACCAGTCCTTGAGCAAAAATTAAGCACTTGAATTCTTCAACCGTAATCTCTGCCAATCTGAAATTGTCACAATGTCTATTTACTATAGATGCATATGTTAAATAATCCTGATCGTCGGATTTAGATACATTCATGCATAACCATCGCTTATGCCAAAGCGACATATTTGCTCCAAACAGCTCTTTTAGCAATTTCACTGTTTCCGAGAATTCCAATTCAGTTGTTTTTCTCGGTAGAATAAAATCTACAAATTTGCTATGTTCTGCTGTACCTAGCTTTCTTAGTAATAGACTGACTTTTCTTGAATTCGACCAGTTTTCACAGTCTGTGTAGAAAATATCTTCATATCGTTTAAAGTACGCTTCAAACGTTTTTTCTTCGTCTGGCACATAATTGAAAGTTTCCAGCGAATTAAATATGGTGTTATTAGAATATGAAGAATTTCCCTCATTTGCCTGAAAGTTGTTTAATTTCTCCAGTATAAACTTTTGAATTTCCAAATGTCTTTCTTCTTGTTTCTGTTGTCTTTCATCTTGTTTTTCCTGATATTCTTGCAGCGCTATTTGTTGTTTTTGTTGTCTTTCATCTTGTTTTTCCTGATATTCTTGCAGCGCTATTTGTTGTTTTTGTTGTCTTTCATCTAGTTTCTCTTGATATTTATGCTGTGCTATCTGTTGTTTTTGTTGTCTTTCATCTAGTTTCTCTTGATATTTATGCTGTGCCATCTGTTGTTCCCTTATTAATAAGGCAAACTGTTCCTGCTGACGTTGTTGACTCAACTGCTGGGATTTTAATAATTCAGATATGACTTTGGATAGTTCATCCATTTTTAGCTGATAGTGTTCATTCAACAAGAAATATACTTTTATTTTGTGTATCCACTAATATCATATAAGCTGACCAAAAAAATCGAAACAAACGTACGACTTTTTAATTTTATGACTTGCTTTTACATTCACGCCCGTGCTAATCAACTTTGGTATTTTTTTTTTCTTCGTGAACAGCGAGCGTCGGACTTTTTTTTTTTCTCGACTTCTGTTCGCGTATTTCAATGACAACGTCTGATTTTCTTATCAGAGGTAATTCGTCACTATATTGTTGAACAAATAATTTAAAAAAATAATTTTTTAAAGTTTGTTACCTTTCAAAGTCGACACGGTGTATTTGTGCTCCTTTTAATCCATGCATGTTTTTGTAGTCGGCCAATTTTTCTTTTTAGCGGGTGTCTCGGTGTAGATAATTTTTTAATTTAAAATTACCGTTATTCGTTTACGACACCTTTCCACTTTTTCTGAGTGAACGTTCCTTTATGCTTAGTCGTCTTTTAACGAGTTCTACATATCCAGAAGTTCAGAATCCTTCGTCGTTACGTTAACGTTGGACTTTGAATTAATAGTTTTTTTTTTTCAGCCTGGGTTCTTCAATGACTTGTCCCAACTGTTGAAAACTCTCACTATTAATTCTTTCTTCTTTGCTTATGGTTCGTTCTACTTCTTTGCCTTTGTTGAAACTTGGCGTATGGTTCGTACTACTTTGTGGCCATTGTTGAAACTTGACGGATGGTTCGTTCTACTTCGTCGCCATTGTTGAGACTTGGCGTATGGTTCGTTCTACTTTGTGGCCATTGTTGAAACTTGACGGATGGTTCGTTCTACTTCGTCGCCATTGTTGAGTCTTGACTCAATGTTGAATCTCGCCTATTTCATGGAATAATAATGCAACACAAAATGTACTTAGAACAAGAATGTATTATAACAAGAAAGTGTACACAATAAGTACATATAGTATTTCTGTATATTTCTGGGAAGACGTTCCTGGAGAATGTGTTGACTAGTCGCAGTCGATCAGAGTCTCTAGTTGGATCTCGTGATTCCACCCCCTTCTCAAGATTTATTCGTAAAAATTTACAAATTGTGGCACAAGGCCGAAAAAGGGGGGTGAGGCTGGTCTTAACTAACTATCCTATACCTAGCTAATCAGATTCGCGACCCATTCATACATTACAATTGACACATTCACCACAAGAATTCGCCCGTCACCATTCAATCCTCCATACACCATAATACCACATCCTCACCAGGGGGGACCTACAAAAACGCGCCCCATACCATAAAAATTTGATGATAATAAGGTACATAAAAATCTAATCATGAAAAGGTGAAAGGGGAGGGAGATGAACCCCATAATAAACTAAAAATTCAAATTTTTTAAACTAAACATAATTGATGTTAGTAGGGCCCGTCCAACCCTAAAAATAGAGAGGCCGCTGTATTCTGCCCAGAGGACAAAATCAAGAAGCACTCTCGCTAAGGGAGTGGGAAAGAGATAAAATAACTTGGACATGGGGAAGTAAAAGGCTGATCCAGTTGAGATGAAAAGGAGGCCAAAACAAACTAGGGAGGTTGGGAATCTCGACTTGGATCATAACTAAAATGATGGCCGGGAAACGGGCCGGGAACAACACTTACTCATATTAACTAGGTACACTTAAGCTTGTCTAACCTAACCGAGGGGAGGGTTCCACAGGAAACCACCCCGATGTGACTTTGGTTGACTTAAAAAAGGAAATCAAGGCTAACCCCGTTCAAACGAACCAAGCTCGCCTCTTTTACCCACCTTTCGCTGAAGACTGTCGAATGCAATCGTTTTCTATCAGTTCTAATCTTCATCTTGAGCTGATGCTCAAAGAATCGGATTAGATCCTGATGCGAATGACTATTGCCTCGCAAGGCTTCCTCCTTCCGCGCCGTCCATATCACCATTCGAGCCGTGGCTAACAGCGTTAGAAACACCATTCGTTTCACCCCGGAATACGGGGGCGACACATTGTCACACGCGTATGCGCGATCAATGGACACGAGTTCTTCGGGAGCGAGACGAGCCGTCAGCTCGACGACATGGTCCCATAAGGGGCGGACCCGGGGGCAATGGTAGAAGGCGTGCGAAGCCGTTTCTTCTAACCCAAGGCCACACCGTTCACAGTCTGGCAAGTCCGCCAAGCCCCATATGAAAGCCTTGTCGTTGAGAGGCAGCCGATTCCGAGCCAATCGCCAGGTAAGCGAAAACTCAGGGTTACTGAGATAATCCGCCGCTGGCGCCCAAGACCAGTAGGAGCGATACTCCTCCTCCGAACAGTCGAGCGTATCACGTAGAGGATCCTTCGCGCGACCCTCCACTAATCCCTGATAGAAGACCTTCCTCGGCCGTGAAAGGTCACTGGACCGCGGAATAGCCCTCAAGGCTGACCGACACTCGCTGAGGAAAAGCGATTCATCTCGAGACCTAAAATGGCGCTCGGCCTTCGAGATGGGGGGATTGATGGTAAGGCTAGGGAAGGCGTCCCTAACAATCCCCTCCAGAATCGGATCTCCTCTAGTCAATGCGCGGCGTAGGAAAGCCAACCGAGAGGCACGGATGTGACTCTGCAAGTGTGGCATTCCCAGCCCCCCATGACACGGACGTTTGGTGCAGACTCGTCTGTCGACCCTGTTTTCTTCAGGTCGGATGAACCCAACTCGACCATCCTAATTCCCGTAAAGGCCTCCCTCGCCTCGAACATGTGGGTCCAAACCTTCAGGTAATCCCCCGTGTCTCTAATTAGGGCAATAACCCCTGGGGCTCTGGGGAAATTCTGTGGGTCCTCCACCAATTTGTTGTCCACAGTGGACATCTTGAGTAAGGGACCTAGTAGGACTCTTTTGCGGGCGGAGAGGTTCTTGTCAATCTCTCCTCCATTCACCCTACAAATTTCTTCTTTATTTCGAAAAAGCCTAGGCTTTTTCTTTTTCTCCCTGGCTGGGTGTGGCGGGGTGGATGTCGACAAAGGGGAAGGAGACGAGATGGATGGTTGGGGGGGAGATAATTCTGAAGCTGTGGGGGTTGGTACGAGTGGAGGTGTGGGAGTGGGAGGGAGTGGCAAGCGAGAAAGGGACGGGGGGAGGCTACTGTAATCCGTATCCTCTTTTTGTCTTTCTGGCGAATTAGGGAAGGATCTTCGTCTGGTAATTTCTCTGCTTCTCCCTTCCCTACTTTGCCCTGTGTGTTTTTTGCTTTGTACCTCTTCCTCTTCTCCTTCTTCTTCCCGGTTCCTTTTCAATGAGGAGGACCGTGTTGGAGATACTTCTTCCACCTCCATCTTGTTGTCTGCTAATTGTTGTTGTTGCTGCTGTTTTTTCTGCTTTTTGAGTTGTTCTTTTGGCTGTTCCTTGGTTGAATGCTGCTCCTTTGGCGGCCGTTGCTGTTTTGGTAGCAGCTGTTCCTTTGTCGGCTGCTGCTCCTTTGGGAGTTGCCGCTGCTGCTGCTTGGGTAGGACTTCCTTTTGAGGAGATGGGTTGTCCACTTTCTTCTTCCGGCCTTTCGCTACCACCTCCTTCCAACCATCATCAGGACCCTTGTCTGGTTCTGTCCCAGTGGTTGTTATTGATGTTGCAGGCGCTGCTGGTGTTACCACTTTTGCTGTTGTTGCTGTTGCTGCTGCTGCTGCTGGTTGAGGTGCGTCTTTCTTTCCGGGACACACCTTGGCCATGTGGCCCATGATCCCACACGACCAACAGAACGGCTTCCGCCCTTCGACGACCACCAACATTTTCCTCATTCTACACGTTAGTGTGTTCGGGACGGCTTTGAAATCTTGCTGCGTTAGCGTAATTTCGATTATTACGTCTCCGGTGGCAATCCCCTCTTTTCCAATCACCGCCATTACTTTTTCTATACGGCCATATTGGGCAAAAAAGGCCCCTAGCCTATCTTCCGTTATATCAACAGGCACTCCGTGTACGGTAATTTTTGTCCGCCGCGTTCCCATATACTCCGTCTGGAGTCTCAGTGACTTGGAAGTCAAGACACTTCCTGACAAGTTTTTTGCTTCCTGCTCCGATCTCATAAGCAAGTCCCACATTGCCCTTGAGCGCCTTGCCAGAATACATGGGGTGATTTTTAGAGCTTTCAGGCTTTCCATCATCGTTTCCCTACTAACTCCAATTAAGCTATGACTTTTAATGTCAGACGTCAGTAGGGAGATGGTTCTGGTGTTAACCTCCTTGAAAGCCTCCTCAATTGTCAGAAGCTCATTTCCCTTTGTAAACTCCTTATATTTTTCCTGAAGTTTTACATAGTATTCGTGGTCTTTTATGGGCCTTGTTTCTGACCAGGCCGATTTTTGGGGTGGAGCATTTTGCTCAATCACCGCCGGTGTTTCCACTGGTTGCGAATCCATTATTTTGGAGTCCGCCATAATAGCGCCAAGCACTATTATGACGGCGAAACAGTTTCTTTTTTAGATATTTCCTTTTGGAAGTAATTTTTTTAAAACCAAACTTCAAAATGTAAAATAAAATAAAAACAAAACAAAAAGGCTAGGCGGACTTCGGGAGCAAATAAACAAAATAAACACACAAAACCAAAACCAAATTAATAAATAAAGTAACAGAAGGGGGAGGGTATCAACACAAAACAGGAAAAACTGAAAAATGTCAAACTGAAAAGAAATAAAGAGATCAAAATAAGTATTTCAAAATCACTCAAACTTTCAAGTCACTTAGCTTTTTCCGTTCGCAGTCAGTACTGGACCTCAATACACAAGGAAACACCAAGAATGCTAAGTCTCTCGTGATTCCACCCCCTTCTCAGGATTTACTTGACCTCCCACAGGGCCAGGTTGTGACACAAGGTCGGAGGTTAACGTGGGAAGGGAGGGGGAATGGACCCGAGTTTTCACCCGGGTCGCAGTGCTTTGGCTTTAGCTAGTCATAGCTGGTCTTGGCTGGTCTTAGCTGGTCATAGCTTGTCCAAGCTGGTCATAGCTAGTCAGACGTAGCCACGATACTACCAGCGCAGGGACCAATCCCCGCCGCCGGCCTGTATCGGGAGAAGGAATCCCGGGATTTACTTGACCTCCCACAGGGCCAGGTTGTGACACAAGGTCGGAGTTTAACGTGGGAAGGGAGGGGGAATGGACCCGAGTTTTCACCCGGGCCGCAGTGCTTTGGCTTTAGATAGTCATAGCTGGTCTTGGCTGGTCTTAGCTGGTCCAAGCTGGTCAGACGTAGCCACGATACTACCAGCGCAGGGACGAATCCCCGCCGCCGGCCTGTATCGGAGAAGGAATCCCGGCCCCATAGGCAATCATTCAGTGAGCAATCTGCGAACAGATACTACACTTTGATCTTAGCCTTGGGATTTACTTGACCTCCCACAGGGCCAGGTTGTGACACAAGGTCGGAGTTTAACGTGGGGAGGGAGGGGGAATGGACCCGAGTTTTCACCCGGGTCGCAGTGCTTTGGCTTTAGCTAGTCATAGCTGGTCTTGGCTGGTCTTAGCTGGTCATAGCTTGTCCAAGCTGGTCAGAGCTGGTCAGAGCTGGTCATAGCTAGTCAGACATAGCCACGATACCACCAGCGCAGGGACGAATCCCTGCCGCCGGCCCGTATCGGAGAAGGAATCCCGGCCCCATAGGCGATCATTCAGCGAGCAATCCGCGAACAGATACTACACTTTGATCTTAGCCTTGGGATTTACTTGACCTCCCACATGGCCAGGTTGTGACACAAGGTCGGAGTTTAACGTGGGAAGGGAGGGGGAATGGACCCGAGTTTTCACCCGGGTCGCAGTGCTTTGGCTTTAGCTAGTCATAGCTGGTCTTGGCTGGTCTTAGCTGGTCATAGCTTGTCCAAGCTGGTCATAGCTAGTCAGACATAGCCACGATACCACCAGCGCAGGGACGAATCCCTGCCGCCGGCCCGTATCGGAGAAGGAATCCCGGCCCCATAGGCGATCATTCAGTGAGTAATCTGCGAACAGATACTACACTTTGATCTTAGCCTTGGGGCCGATTCCACGTCCTTCTCAGGATTTACTTGACCTCCCACAGGGCCAGGTTGTGACACAAGGTCGGAGTTTAACGTGGGAAGGGAGGGGGAATGGACCCGAGTTTTCACCCAGGTCGCAGTGCTTTGGCTTTAGCTGGTCTTGGCTGGTCATAGCTTGTCCAAGCTGGTCATAGCTAGTCAGACGTAGCCACGATACTACCAGCGCAGGGACGAATCCCCGCCGCCGGCCTGTATCGGGAGAAGGAATCCCGGCCCCATAGGCGATCATTCAGTGAGTAATCTACGAACAGATACTACACGGGATTTACTTGACCTCCCACACGGTCAGGTTGTGACACAAGGTCGAGTTTAACGTGGGAAGGGAGGGGGAATGGACCCGAGTTTTCACCCGGGTCGCAGTGCTTTGGCTTTAGCTAGTCATAGCTGGTCTTAGCTGGTCATAGCTTGTCCAAGCTGGTCAGACGTAGCCACGATACTACCAGCGCAGGGACCAATCCCTGCCGCCGGCCTGTATCGGAGGAAGAATCCCGGCCCCATAGGCGATCATTCAGTGAGAAATCCGCGAACAGATACTACACTTTGATCTTAGCCTTGGGATTTACTTGACCTCCCACATGGCCAGGTTGTGACACAAGGTCGGAGTTTAACGTGGGAAGGGAGGGGGAATGGACCGAGTTTTCACCCGGGTCGCAGTGCTTTGGCTTTAGCTAGTCATAGCTGGTCTTGGCTGGTCTTAGCTGGTCATAGCTTGTCCAAGCTGGTCAGAGCTAGTCAGACATAGCCACGATACTACCAGCGCAGGGACGAATCCCTGCCGCCGGCCCGTATCGGAGAAGGAATCCCGGCCCCATAGGCGATCATTCAGTGAGTAATCCGCGAACAGATACTACACTTTGATCTTAGCCTTGGGATTTACTTGACCTCCCACATGGCCAGGTTGTGACACAAGGTCGAGTTTAACGTGGGAAGGGGAGGGGGAATGGACCCGAGTTTTCACCCGGGTCGCAGTGCTTTGGCTTTAGCTAGTCATAGCTGGTCTTGGCTGGTCTTAGCTGGTCATAGCTTGTCCAAGCTGGTCATAGCTAGTCAGACTTAGCCACGATACTACCAGCGCAGGGACGAATCCCTGCCGCCGGCCTGTATCGGAGAAGGAATCCCGGCCCCATAGGCGATCATTCAGAGAGCAATCCGCGAACAGATACTACACTTTGATCTTAGCCTTGGGATTTACTTGACCTCCCACATGGCCAGGTTGTGACACAAGGTCGAGTTTAACGTGGGAAGGGGAGGGGGAATGGACCCGAGTTTTCACCCGGGTCGCAGTGCTTTGGCTTTAGCTAGTCATAGCTGGTCTTTGGCTGGTCTTAGCTGGTCATAGCTTGTCCAAGCTGGTCAGAGCTGGTCTTAGCTAGTCAGACGCAGCCACGACACTACCAGCGCAGGGACGAATCCCCGCCGCCGGCCCGTATCGGAGAAGGAATCCCGGCCCCATAGGCGATCATTCAGCGAGCAATCCGCGAACAGATACTACACTTTGATCTTAGCCTTGGGATTTACTTGACCTCCCACAGGGCCAGGTTGTGACACAAGGTCGGAGTTTAACGTGGGGAGGGAGGGGGAATGGACCCGAGTTTTCACCCGGGTCGCAGTGCTTTGGCTTTAGCTAGTCATAGCTGGTCTTAGCTGGTCATAGCTTGTCCAAGCTGGTCATAGCTAGTCAGACTTAGCCACGATACTACCAGCGCAGGGACGAATCCCTGCCGCCGGCCTGTATCGGAGAAGGAATCCCGGCCCCATAGGCGATCATTCAGAGAGTAATCTGCGAACAGATACTACACTTTGATCTTAGCCTTGGGACCGATTCGGCTTCCTTCTCAGGATTTACTTGACCTCCCACAGGGCCAGGTTGTGACACAAGGTCGGAGTTTAACGTGGGAAGGGAGGGGGAATGGACCCGAGTTTTCACCCGGGTCGCAGTGCTTTGGCTTTAGCTAGTCATAGCTGGTCTTAGCTGGTCATAGCTTGTCAGAGCTGGTCATAGCTAGCCAGACGCAGCCACGATACTACCAGCGCAGGGACGAATCCCCGCCGCCGGCCTGTATCGGGAGAAGGAATCCCGGCCCCATAGGCGATCATTCAGTGAGTAATCTACGAACAGATACTACACTTTGATCTTAGCCTTGGGGCCGATTTCGGCTTCCTTCTCAGGATTTACTTGACCCCTCACAGGGCCAGGTTGTGACACAAGGTCAGGGTTTAATGTGGGAAGGGAGGGGGAATGGACCCGAGTTTTCACCCGGGCCGCAGTGCTTTGGCTTTAGCTGGTCTTAGCTTGTCCAAGCTGGTCTTTAGCTGGTCATAGCTTGTCTTAGCTGCGATACTACCAGCGCAGGGACGAATCCCTGCCGCCGGCCTGTATCGGAGAAGGAATCCCGGCCCCATAGGCGATCATTCAGTGAGTAATCTGCGAACAGATACTACACGGGATTTACTTGACCTCCCACACGGTCAGGTTGTGACACAAGGTCGAGTTTAACGTGGGAAGGGAGGGGGAATGGACCCGAGTTTTCACCCGGGTCGCAGTGCTTTGGCTTTAGCTAGTCATAGCTGGTCTTGGCTGGTCATAGCTTGTCCAAGCTGGTCATAGCTAGTCATACGTAGCCACGATACTACCAGCGCAGGGACGAATCCCTGCCGCCGGCCTGTATCGGAGAAGGAATCCCGGCCCCATAGGCGATCATTCAGTGAGCAATCTGCGAACAGATACTACACTTTGATCTTAGCCTTGGGATTTACTTGACCTCCCACATGGCCAGGTTGTGACACAAGGTCGAGTTTAACGTGGGAAGGGGAGGGGGAATGGACCCGAGTTTTCACCCGGGTCGCAGTGCTTTGGCTTTAGCTAGTCATAGCTGGTCTTTGGCTGGTCTTAGCTGGTCATAGCTTGTCCAAGCTGGTCAGAGCTGGTCTTAGCTAGTCAGACGTAGCCACGATACTACCAGCGCAGGGACGAATCCCCGCCGCCGGCCTGTATCGGAGAAGGAATCCCGGCCCCATAGGCGATCATTCAGTGAGCAATCTGCGAACAGATACTACACTTTGATCTTAGCCTTGGGATTTACTTGACCTCCCACATGGCCAGGTTGTGACACAAGGTCGGAGTTTAACGTGGGAAGGGAGGGGGAATGGACCCGAGTTTTCACCCGGGTCGCAGTGCTTTGGCTTTAGCTAGTCATAGCTGGTCTTTGGCTGGTCTTAGCTGGTCATAGCTTGTCCAAGCTGGTCATAGCTAGTCAGACTTAGCCACGATACTACCAGCGCAGGGACGAATCCCAGCCGCCGGCCTGTATCGGAGAAGGAATCCCGGCCCCATAGGCGATCATTCAGTGAGTAATCCGCGAACAGATACTACACTTTGATCTTAGCCTTGGGATTTACTTGACCTCCCACATGGCCAGGTTGTGACACAAGGTCGAGTTTAACGTGGGAAGGGAGGGGGAATGGACCCGAGTTTTCACCCGGGTCGCAGTGCTTTGGCTTTAGCTAGTCATAGCTGGTCTTGGCTGGTCTTAGCTGGTCATAGCTTGTCCAAGCTGGTCAGAGCTGGTCTTAGCTAGTCAGACGTAGCCACGATACTACCAGCGCAGGGACGAATCCCCGCCGCCGGCCTGTATCGGAGAAGGAATCCCGGCCCCATAGGCGATCATTCAGTGAGCAATCTGCGAACAGATACTACACTTTGATCTTAGCCTTGGGATTTACTTGACCTCCCACATGGCCAGGTTGTGACACAAGGTCGGAGTTTAACGTGGGAAGGGAGGGGGAATGGACCCGAGTTTTCACCCGGGTCGCAGTGCTTTGGCTTTAGCTAGTCATAGCTGGTCTTTGGCTGGTCTTAGCTGGTCATAGCTTGTCCAAGCTGGTCATAGCTAGTCAGACTTAGCCACGATACTACCAGCGCAGGGACGAATCCCAGCCGCCGGCCTGTATCGGAGAAGGAATCCCGGCCCCATAGGCGATCATTCAGTGAGTAATCCGCGAACAGATACTACACTTTGATCTTAGCCTTGGGATTTACTTGACCTCCCACATGGCCAGGTTGTGACACAAGGTCGAGTTTAACGTGGGAAGGGAGGGGGAATGGACCCGAGTTTTCACCCGGGTCGCAGTGCTTTGGCTTTAGCTAGTCATAGCTGGTCTTGGCTGGTCTTAGCTGGTCATAGCTTGTCCAAGCTGGTCAGAGCTGGTCATAGCTAGTCAGACGTAGCCACGATACTACCAGCGCAGGGACCAATCCCTGCCGCCGGCCTGTATCGGAGAAGGAATCCCGGCCCCATAGGCGATCATTCAGTGAGTAATCCGCGAACAGATACTACACTTTGATCTTAGCCTTGGGATTTACTTGACCTCCCACAGGGCCAGGTTGTGACACAAGGTCGAGTTTAACGTGGGAAGGGAAGGGGGAATGGACCCGAGTTTTCACCCGGGTCGCAGTGCTTTGGCTTTAGCTAGTCATAGCTGGTCTTGGCTGGTCTTAGCTGGTCATAGCTTGTCCAAGCTGGTCAGAGCTGGTCATAGCTAGTCAGACGTAGCCACGATACTACCAGCGCAGGGACCAATCCCTGCCGCCGGCCTGTATCGGAGAAGGAATCCCGGCCCCATAGGCGATCATTCAGTGAGTAATCCGCGAACAGATACTACACTTTGATCTTAGCCTTGGGATTTACTTGACCTCCCACAGGGCCAGGTTGTGACACAAGGTCGAGTTTAACGTGGGAAGGGAGGGGGAATGGACCCGAGTTTTCACCCGGGTCGCAGTGCTTTGGCTTTAGCTAGTCATAGCTGGTCTTAGCTGGTCTTAGCTGGTCATAGCTTGTCCAAGCTTTTCGGCGTCCCTCTCTCTCGTCTTCCGGTATCAACCATTATTTATATAGTTGGTAGTCACCTATGCAGATTAGGTGGATCCCACCACAACAGAAATATAAAAGCGTCTTTTTAAGACGGGTGGAGTGTTTTTTGACATGCTGAGCGATTTATTGACGTTCTAATGTTTAGAAAAATTAAGTAATGGGAAGATAATTGAAAAAATGACATGACGAACACAATGTGAACGATATATATATATATATATATATATATATATATTCTAAATAAGTTCTGAAAATTTCATTAAAGTCCGCCAATTATCCGAATAATCAGTGTATTATTTTCACCGTAAAAACACACTCATATTCCCCGTACAAATTCAAGGTCTCGGGTTGACGACAGAAAAAACAAGATTTTAATCATAATTTCCAAGGTTCTAAAAGGGTTTAAAAAATTACATAACAATTCCTTTGATCTTTCCTCTTAATAAGAGAATTTTGGCGATAAAGTTTTGCTTTTATGATGTTTTGGACATTTTTTCATCATGTATCCTTGTTTTTAGAAAAATTTTGCAGGTACCTACTCTTAGAAGAATTATTTTCCTTGTAAATGTTTATTTTCTCATACATTTCTTCCATTTACCTCACTTTTCCCTTACGAACAAAATACGGGCTATTTTAATTTTTTGCTTCTTTGTAAGTATAAATAATTTCACCGCTTACCGAATTGTGTCTTTTATTACAAAGTGATTTTCTTTTCACAGAAGCATTCACTCACAACTTCCTATTTGAAATATCATTGACTTTAGGGTTATTTCCTTCACACCTGCAGAATATCTCCTGCAGGAATTCAATTCACCAGTAAATATCGTTTTATGTACTTCATCGACGTATACATCGGTTTCCTTTCTGCAATATTTAATATTCCTAATACTTTTCCACTGATGACACAAATTAATAAAAGAAAAGAAACATTTTTAAAGTTTCATGTAGTTTTATGGACAGATCGCCTTGTTGTCAAAAAGACAGAATGTTTATGAAATACACATAAAATTACTCTTAAAGGGGAGGGATATAGTGTTAGATCAAATAGAAAAATCATTTCGACAGAAGAAATGTCAAATCGGGATATTTGAATATTAAAGTAGGCACGCGCCCGTTTCAAATCAGGTAGTATGAACAGATTGATTGATTAATATGCAAGTTCATCAGAAGAAAAATTATTGCTGTCAATGATTGTTTTTTTTATTAAAATGAGTGGCCCTCTAGTGAGCACAGTAATTATAAATATAATCCGAGTGACTGCAAGCATCATTCTAAATCTATGGGTCATTTAAATCATAAGAAATGTTTAATCACATTTGGTGTATGTAACATAATAACTGTTATTGGTGAGTCTGTAAAAATTGTAAACGAAAGTATAACAAATTGGCTGAAGAAAATAGAATATATTTAGCACAATAAACACTGTATTATATATTTGCAAAGAGAACTGCCATTGTGTGTACATGATGAAGGGAAATACAGAAATCCCCCAATTATTGCGGGTGTTACGTTCCAGACCCCCCCACTTCCACGCATAGGTGAAAATCCGCGAAGTAGAAACAGGATTGACTAAAGTGATTCATTAGGGTAGTGTAATGTCTATTCTTTAAAATCTTTATCTATTAACACTTTTATAAAGCCTCCACACTTAAAGCCTTAATGTTCCTTAAGCGATAATTGATTGCAAAACAATGCTGTTTACCAAGCCACTGTAAAATCAGCAGATAACGAAGAAAAGTATACATCGGAGTAACTGAAGGACACTGGAAAAAGAGAAACTACGTACACAAAGCGTCCTTTACAAATAATAAAGTAATATATAGTAATATAATAGTAACATATATGGGAAATTAAAAACAAAACCCAAATCACAACAGAAACATGGAAAATAAGAAAAGAACATCAGCCAATCCAAAGTCTGTAAACTCTATAGAGAGAAGAAAATAGCTATAATTACTTTCCCAAATCAACACAAATTACTAAATAAATGATCAGAATTCGTCTGAAAATTTAGACAAAAAACAAATTTTTACTACGTTACATAAAATCAAAAACTAAAGACGAATAGGAAAAATAAATAAAATAAAATAAATAAATAAGTAAAAAAAAATTAAATCAATAAATAAGTTAACAAAATTAAGTAAATTATAAGTTAGCATTTTGCACTATAAAATAGCTACATATAACTACATTCTGATTTACAATAATTTCTACTCAATAGCATCTAGGATAATTTGAAACATAAGCCTTACCACCCACCCAATAATCTTTAAGTTAATACATTAGACTGTACTACACATAATGCAATATATATATATATTTTGAAATTCAAAAACAAATTGAAAATGAACGGCTTGAAATTCAGAAGCAAACTGTAAAGGAATGGCTTGAACTTCAAAAGCGAATTGAAGAAACTCTCGCATTACAAAAACAAACGGAAAATCAGGCAACAAAATCTTGAAGAAATTCTACTTAAAACTCAACAAGAGCAAAGAAACTTGCTTGAACTGTAAAACAGGGGCCTAATCAGTGAAAACGAAAACGATCTGGTGCTCAATAGACAATTTTGCATATTCCCTGGACGAGGATATAACTTTCGCTTCCTATTTTAGAAGGTACGAGTGTCCGACACAATTTATGTCCGGCGACTTTAATTTTTATTTTTTTATTTTTGCGAGACCTTCCAGAACAATCATATCACAATCTTCCCATATCACCTATTCGTTGATACGCTGAAAAGAGCTCTGAAAAAAGCTAGGGACACACCCACAGAAAAAGCCCTAAAACAGTTCCTTCGGGTGTATAGAATTACGCCCAACGACAACACACCATCATCATTACCTTCAGCCAAGGTAATGTTTGCGCGTAAAATCAGGTATGTGTTCGACAAGCTACTCCCCAAACAAACAAAAGAACAAACACTGTACGAAAAAACATGGAAAAGCAAACACTATACCAAAAAACACTGCCAACCCTGAGAGAAAGTTTTTTTCTGGATGTTTCGTGATAATAAATCTTTCTGGGAAATGGGTACAATTGAGAAAAAGTATGATCTACATAACTAAAGGTCCTCGGTTTATGCACAAGAGACATTTGAACCAAATCAGGAGACGCCTGTCAGACGATGCTGGCAGCACTTCTGAAGAAGAAAAAGAGGCCATGGATATCATTTACGATACTTTTGACATGCCAATACCTCAAGCGGCCCCAGAGCCATCCCGTTTTAAGAGGGAAAGGAAAATGATGGACTAAATCGTCGTTAAGACAAAGAAAAAGTATTGAGACTCCTGCAGAGTTAATACTTAGGAGAGGGTGCTATGGTAATTTACCTACGCACGTATATAAACTCACCCAGCTATAAATAGGAGCAGGTACTGCCTTTTGGTGTGTGAAGTTTCCAGCAGTCAACTCTGACAGTCGGAACCGAACATTCTTGCTGTAACACTCTAGTTTGTATATGTTTGTATTACTCTTTTTCTGTTAATATATTTAACTCAATTCTTCTCTTGTGTTTTTAATTTTGGCCCTAACAAAGCCACAACAATAATTATATGGTCAGCAATTTTTTATTTGTAACCGTTTATCCGAAATATTAACCACAAATGACAGACTAAGACAGACTAGTCACAAATGTATACAAATGACAAATTTAACGTAGTCTACATGGCAACACAGCACCATCTAGTTTAAACTTTCTTTAAACTTAATAGCTCAAAGACGAACGATTAGCTGACATATCTTTATATGGACATTTGTCCTTGTTTCGATGTGAAGAACCCGCTCCCAAAGTTTGTAAAGTATCTTTGATACACCCTATATATATATATATATATATATATATATATATATATATATATATATATATATATAATATGTGTGTGTGCATATCTCTGTGTCTGTGTATGTATGTGCATTCCTCTGTGTCTGTGTGTATGTATGTGAAGAACAGGTACTATGCAAACAAACTTGAGTATTAAATAAAATAAAAACTTGAAAATTCCTCCACATAACTTACGAAGAAAGCATAACTGTAGATCATATATTATTATGGCTCTTAATGAGACTCATAGAAACGGAGAAAATCTCTTCAGTTGAAAGTAAGTCACCATCTACTTTCTTATAAGGCAAAGGAGAATAACAAAAGCAGGTGCATTGCAGGCCACGTTGTAAATTTCACAAAAAGAAAACATATCCTAATAAAATCAGAGAGAACATCACCTGATGTCAGGAATATATTCGCGGATTTATGGGATAACAAAACTAACATAAAAAGAGTTATCAACTTCCTACTCTGATCATGAAAGTAAAACATGTGGAAATAGCAATAATAATGGGAAATACCCCAACTCAATCCTAGGAAACTGATGGAAAAGTGAATATAAGCATAAAAACTAAAAGTGATAAAACTCAACAAGCAGAATTAACCTAATTAACAAAAAGTGAAGCAAAGAGGAAGATGAACATGAAAATTATTGAGGCTATCTGAAAATGGAAAAGCTTGAAACCTGCTCGATTTACAGCCAAATAGTAAATTGCAATTTTTTTTTAAATCATTGAATACAGGCGAGGCGACAACGCCACTAACACACACGGGGTTATTGAGAGTGAAAGAAAATGTGAGGACGTTAGTTAGGAGAAAGGACATTTGCATTTAAATACAAACTGGTAAGGGTCAGGATTTTAAGGATAACAATACTAATTAACCACATATGCTACAAAAAATTAAAAAAATACGAATAACAATTACTAGTAATGTTCCGGCAGTGAAAGCTGACGAAATAATGCTTGGGCTGCAAAGTGGGAAATGCAAAAAAATACCAGGTAAAGATAGCATAACAGATCTTTTGAAAGATTCAAGAGAATTCAATAAAAGATTAGCAAAAAGAATGTTACTTCAAAATCAGCCAAGGAAGAATAATTCTACTTTATATAAAAAGGAGATGATAAATATTTTGTAAAAAAAAAGTCCTATTATGTTTCCATGGAACATATATAAATCATTCTCAAAAGTACATTCAAGCAGACTAAAACAGCAAAAATAAAAACAACAGCCAAGCAAACAGGCAGGTTTTCGTATAGTTATTTAACAATAGACGATCTATACGCAGTAGACCAAGTGATCGCAAAAAGAAGAGAACATAAACCCCTTTCATTCTTGATACTTATGAAATACTCGGCAGTCTTCATCTCACTATAAGAAAAGGATACTAACGAAAATTATTTAAATGTTATAGAAAATCAAATCAAAATATATCATAATGTGTGTTTGTGTGTGCACGCGTATGTCTTTGTCTTGCACAATTTCAAATGGCGACGCAAAAATATATGAATCAATGCAGATAACGATTGTACGCGCAATAAACTTTAAACAGTGCAAATAAACACAACTAGATAAACAGATAAATGAAAAAATAGCAAATAAAATAAAAATAGTACGAAGGAAGACGTAATGGAACAGACTGAATGACTAAACCAGTTGAATAACAATAAATAGTTGTAAATAATAAATGAATAAATAAAATACTAAAGTAATTCATAAGAAAAACGTGATTTAAATGAAAATCCTAATCTATCTATCTATCTATCTATCTATCTATCTATATATATATATATATATATATATATATATATATATATATATATATATATGAGTTCTTATTTCGTAGTAGTGTAAGATATGGATCTTGTTTTACCGTTGTGTTTCGAACACCAAATTTAAACCAACACTACACGATTATGACTTCGGCAACTGTTTGTGCTGCATCCATACAAATTTTCTACAAAGTAAAGACTAACACCAAGCGCCAGTATTTGGCATTTATTACTAAAATAAGAAAACAATCATTTACAAAGTTCCACAAAAATCTATCGCTTATGATAACAGAAGAAATTGTTTTCTCCAAGTTCAGCTAAGTACATTTATTTGCAGCTTTCTTTATCATTGTGTCTCAGCATTGCTAGCATCATATTTCACTCCATTATACTTCATGCTAGAGATTAGTGCCATTCTTGTTGAAAGGAAGGTTTGTGACACATTCCAGTGTATGTACCATTTACTCATGACAATAGATGGATATGGAGTGGCTCTTCTGTGAACAGATTTTACATAAATCGATCATCTGCATTGACAATGGTGGGATGAGATTTCCTTCTGTTTCACTTCATTTTTTAAAATCAAATAAAGCTAAGAATATTTTGTTCCATCACAAAAGCAACTTGATGTATTAGGTTAATTTCCTGTCATAGCGAAATACATTTGCATGTCAAAGAAGGTCAATTCGAGTGTCACTCTTTGCTTATAAAAATATTGATCCTGAATGCTTAATAATGTTGAAATATTGGCGGGATGAAACCGAAAAAATTAAACAGGATGTAAAATAGGCAAAAATTGCAGTTTTTCGCAGTTGGTGCATCATTTTATTTTCGCCTTTCTTTTGAGACAACCATAATTATCTCCCTAGTCGTATTTCTTGCGAATGGTAAACGAGATTTATGAACGCTTCCAATTCAGTCAGGAAATAGGCATGGCTACGTGACAACATAATGTTGCAGTTTGGGGTGCGAGATCTAATCTTGCGCGAAGTCAAAATTTCTAAAATTCACTTGTTCACATTTATTATGTTGCTAATCTTAACGAGCAGAATTAACTTTTTGAATTTCGCGCATGTGTAAAATATTAATCTCCTTTGGTAAGGTTCGTTAAAAGCATTTGGAAATAGTTGGAGTCTAATGGTGATTACGAAGGTACGGTAGCTCGGAAAACTCACTGATCGTTCTGATAAGAACTTCCGAATTTGATGGTGAGGGACTCAGACTCAACACGGAGGCTTACACCGAGTGCTTTGAGGAGGTAGTGCTGCTCTGAGTTATGAGGGTGGCTGCTGGCAGACCCTATGTCTGGCAACAGGATTCTACACCATACCACACCACACAAGCAGGAGAACCAAGTCATGGCTTTCAGACAATTTCTGCGACCATATCGCCCCTTACATCTAGCCTAACTCCCCAGACTGCAACAACCTTGATTATTATGTGTGGGGTGCAGTTGAACGAGAGATCAACAAAACTTCTTGTAACACCAAAGATGAACTGAATGCAAGGATTATGGCAGCATTCACCAAATTAAACATGGAAACCATCCAGAAGGGTTGCAGGAGATTCCAAAGTCACCTGGAAGACGTGGTTGAAGCTAATGGCAATTTTATTGGATAAATTTACTCTTTTGTATGTCAAGATATTTTTGTGTAATTTTGCCAAATATATCCGTTAAAATGTGCTCTGGATGATGTTTCAAGTGTTGCGTCCGTTGTGTTTTGATAGGTCTATTCGAGAATGGCAAGATAAGCCTCTTCATGGTCAATATTCTGTCCGAGCCAAACAAGCTGATGTAAACAAATGACATACTCATTAGTGGTTACGTAGTGCTGGATTAAAAGCTGAAACCGAAGGTTTTATTCTTGCTGTACAGTATCAATGGTCCCTAACTAGAAATTATCAAGCACACATATTGAAAAATTGTGTAAACTTGAAATGCAAAGTCTATGATAAATATCCAGAAACAATTGACCATCTTGTATCAGGTTGCATGGTATTGGCACCCACTGAATATAAATCTCGGCATGACTGAGTGGGCCAATATCTGTATTGGAAACTATGTAACTTTTACGGGAAGGAAACTGCAATAAATTGGTATAAGCACCACTCAGGCGTGGTTACAGATATAGGACCTGTAACAATTTTATGGGACTTTACAATACACACAAAACAATCAAGGCTAATCGCCCAGTCATCGGGAACAAAGAACACAAAAACAGAATTTAATTTATTATTAACATGGCGGTCCTGCAGGTTGCAATGTATCTTTGAAGATCTTCAAAAATACAAGGATCTTTAAGTGGGAATCGAAAAAATGTGGCACATGAGGACATCAATAATTCAAGTTGTGGTTGGATCCCTCGCTTTGATTGGAAAATGTTCTGATATATCCATTGAAAGGATCCCTTGTAGCCCATGCCTTAAAAAACACAAAAAAATATTCTACCAAGTATAGCTCCCACATTACGAAGAGCTTTATCTATGTAAAATATATGTGATCTTATTTTGTGGAAAATGTCATGAGGCCATTTCTGACTTTAGATCTCTAATTGGGACCCTGAAGGAAATGTGTATACAACAGAAATGAAAGGAAATAATAATAATAATAATAATAATAATAATAATAATAATAATAATAATAATAATAAGCATAAACTATATCTTTGTCGATATGCATATGTGTATATATATGTACATGCATGGGTAAAGATCGTATTGGCTGATTATCTATTTTTCTCTTTTCTCAGATCACATATTGCTGCATGTGTAATGTTAGTGTGCTAATCCGGCCGTGTTCTTTTTGACGAACTTTTCGAGGAAAAATTGTACTTTTCGGGTTTTATATTACAAGGAAAATAAAAAATTAAGAACCCCAAATGTAAAATCTATTTTATGAATTTCTTAGTGAAACCTTCTGTTACCCTGTAGGGGGAGTGGTGATCTACCCTATAAAATGTAATTATTGCCTGATTATTTGCCTGTCTTTTATTTATAAGCGGTGTGATCTTTTATAAAATTAATTTGAAATTACATTTTTCGTTTGTTTTTTATTCTATTTCACTTTGTTTTATTTTGCTTTAATTTTTTTTACTTTACCTCATTTAATTTCCCATTTGCTAAAATAGTGATAACCCCAATGTAAATCTGCCAACCACCTTTCATCTGGTAGTGGCTATTGCAACTCATACTAAGTTTAAACTTATTATAGTCAATACCATTTCCATATCCTTATGTTACCTCCCTGAATGAAGGTATTACAAATATAATTCCCTTGTTTCATGGGCAGAACGAGCTTTTTAGTCTTGGTCGATAGCCGTCCTAGAGCGGGTATCTTGAACAAAATTACGCCTTGCCAGTCAATTATAAAACGCAAAAAAAAGAAAGCAATAATCTCAATGCATAAAAACAAATACTCATACCAGATCAGTCGTCACCCGGGTTATCAAAGGCCGTGTCCCTCAGAGAGGAAACAGTCTGGGGCCGAAAAATCTGTCACTGGAACAAACTCTTCCAACAATTATGAGACACCTGATAACCAAACCCGGAATTACTCCAACCCAGGACCACGTGACTCAATGCCAAATCAATTACTAAAAAGAAAGCAAATGTAATAGACTCGCGAAAAGTATCAAGAAGTCATGACATCCTTTTTCAGCGCACTCAAAAATCCACAAAAAACATCACGGATCAGACATACCAAATATGGAGAGTTATGGTAGGAACTGAAATAAGTTAATATCTCAACCCAGATATGCTTACCAATGCTCACAGGGACATCGTGTGAAATAAAAGACACTCAAATACTGAAATATATCAGATACAACTAAATATAAGATAAAATGCAAAAACCCATCACACAAACAAAAATGAGGCAAGAGTGGAAATAAATAATATGACAGAGTATGAAAAAAAACTAAAATAAACGAGATACGAAATAATGATATCTCAGGAAATAAAAATGAAGAACCTGCGACAAAAACAACTGCAGTTATTCAGATGATATCACTGAAGATGAATCAAACGATATTAGGGTAGAATTCCTTGAAAACACTGAAGCGTAAAATCACATCATTCAAATACTCAGCAGAGTAACTCGCACACAAATGTTAGACAGAGACCAGTTCCCAAAGATTTATATGACAAAGTCTAATAAACATACTGTGTAAACATAACACAGAATTACAAACATTGTTAACGGTTAAACCACTGGGAAATGAAGTAAATAATGACAAATACGCAACAGCTTTAGCAGCTACTGGGAAAAAATGCCAACACAAAGAAAGACCAAACAAAAGAAAAAAGAGCCAGCTTGGAAGGCAAAATTAAAGCGAGAAATAAAGGAAATCAAATGTGAATTATGATACTAGATGACATCACAAGAAACCCAAATGTTTCAACAGGGACGTGCAAGAAGATCAAGTAGAAATATAAAATTAAATTACTAAATGAAATTACACCTATCAAGGAAATACTTAAACAGAAACTGCAATTAAAGGCAAAGAGAACGATATGAAAAACGTTATAGGTTCTATCGACAAAATAAAATATTCCAAATAAATTTTACAGGGAAATTAGAAAAGCAGTTATAGAAGTCAAAAAGCCACCATCTATGGAAGAAGTACACAATCTTTGGGAGAATATTTGGAGCAACCCAAAAGAATATAATCCCAATGCAGAATGACTCAAACGACAAGAAAGAATATAGGATAAACCTCCACAAGAATGAAAAAATATAAGAATAATGTTAGGTAAGCTCTAACAAAATATCGAAAATGGAAATCCCCAGGAATTGACAAGGTACCCAATTTTTGACTCTATCATTTGTCACCAATCCATAAAACCCTTGCGCAAACATTATCAAAAAGTATAGGATAAAAACATGTCTGTTCATCTATATTTATCTAGATCTGAAGGAGGCAGAGGATTAGTTCAACTAGAAGTGTCTTAAAAGACTACAACAATCGACCTTGAAAAATACCTAGAAACTACAGAAGACTGGAGGATGACCTGTGTCAAAGGACATGAAAGAAGTAAGAAAGTTTATTCATTAAAAAAAGGAAGCCAACAAATGCAAAAGGGAATTCCGGAACTGTTACAGAAAATTTTTATGGGACTTTACAATACACACAGAAAGAACAATCAAAGCTAATCGCCCAGACATCGTAATCAAAGACCACAAAAACAGAATGTTCTTTCTTATTGACATTGAAGTCCATGCAGATTTTAAGGTAGCTTTGAAGATCTTAAAAAACTATCGAAATCTCAAAAATGTGGCAATTGAGGACGTCGATAATTCCAGTTGTAGATGGAGCCCTCGGACTGACTGGAAAAGGTTTCGAGAGACTGATTGAAGGATTCCTGGTAGTCAAGCCTTAAAGAAACACAAAGAATTGTACTCACTAGTACAACCCGCACCTTACGGGGGGATTTATCTATGTAAAATTTATGAGTTTCTTTTTGTTTTTGTTTTTTCTCAAAAAGCTTAGTAGAAAATTTCATGATGCCATTTCGGACCTTTGGTCTCTGGTTGGAAAGAAATGGGTATACACCAGAAAAAAAAGAAAATAATAATAATAAATAAATTCAAAATAGAGTTTCAAAAGAGTGAAGAAATACAAGTAAAGCACAATACCCCGACTGAAGATGCAAAATACTTAAACAAGAAAACAACGTTAAATACAACCGACTAGTTACAGAAACGATGGCAAGATAAACCACTTGACGATCAATACTCTGCACGTACCAAACAAGCTGTAGACAAACCCCGTACCCATCAGTGGCTACGTAGTACAGGGTTAAAAGCTTAAACCGAAGTTTTTATTCTTGCTGCACAGGACCAATGCTTGCTAAGTAGAAAGTAACAAGCACACATACTCAAAAATTGTTTTAGCCCAAAATGCAGATTATGTAATAAATATCCAAAAACAATTGACAATCTTGAATCAGGTTGCACGGTATTGGCACCCACCAAATATAAAACCCGGCATGACAGAGTGGGCCAATATCTGCATTGGAAAATTTGTAATTTCTACAGAAATGAAACTGCAATAAATTAGTATGAACACCACCCAGACCCGATTATGGAGATAGGAACTGTAACAATTTTATTCAAATTCACAATACACACAAACAGAACAATCAAAGCAAATCACCCCCATTTTGTTTTGTTTTGCTCAGTGGAATATGTCATTTCTAACCTTAGATCTCTGATCAGGACCAGAAAAGAAATAACTACACACCAGAAATCAAAGGATATAATAATAATAATAATAATAATAATAATAATAATAATAATAATAATAATAATAATTGTATCAAGTTGCACGGTATTGGCACCCACTGAATATAAAATCCGGCATGATAGAGTGGGCCAATATCTACACTGGAAAATCTGCAACTTCTACGGGAAGGAAACTGAAAGAAATTGGTATGAACACCACCCAGACCCGGTTACGGAGATAGGACCTGTTACAATTTTATGGTACTACACAATACACACAGACAGAACAATCAAAACTAACCGCCCAGACATTGTTATTTGAGACCGCAAACAAAAAAGTGCCTCCTTGATATGGCAGTTCCTGCAGACTGCAGTGTATCCTTGAAGATCTTCAAAAAGATATCAAAATACAAGGACCTTGAAATCGAAATCTCAAAAATGTGTCACATGGGAACATCAACAATCCATGTTGTAGTCGGAGCCCTCGGACTGGATGGAAATGATTCCAGTAGGCTAATTGAAGGGATTCCTGGAAGCTCGTACCTTAACAAAATAGAAAAAAAATATCCTCACGAGTACATTTCACACGTTATGAAGGGCTTTATCTATGTAAAATGTTTTTTTTTTGTTTTTTTTATCAGTGGAAAAAGTCATGATGCCATTTCTAACCTTAGGTCTCTGGGCGGGACCCGGAAAGAAATGTGTACACATCAGAAATCAAAGGAAATAAAATAATAATAATAATAATAATAATAATAATAATAATAATAATAATAATAATAATAATATACACAGAGACTTAACAAGGTAGCAACATCTGTGCACTGGAAGATATGCAAGAAGCACATAATCGAAACCATTGAGAGATGGTATGACTACCAACCAGACACAGTTACCAAAAATACCGATGTAACAATCCTCTGGGACATGCCAATTCAAACTGACAGGGGAATAAAAGCCAACAGACCTGATATTATTATAAAAGACAAGAAATTCAGGAAGTGTATGCTTCTAAGAGAAACGTCTCCATAAAATTTATCGAAAAACTGTCCAAATACAAGGACCTGGAGATCGAGATTAACAGAATGTGGGAAATGAATACTGAGATGTGCGCAAATATTTAAGAGAAATATGTTTGGCTCAGTTTGAATGGGTGTTACTTGAAGAATATATACATCATTTCTAATAACTGCGCATGCTTAAAAGCAAAGACCTTGCAGGTTAATAAGTTGATATATGTTTTAAATGCTGCGTAACTTTTGTCTTTCTTTATAAATAATAAGTAAATGAAAATTTTATTTTAAGTTGGGATATTGTACCTTACTAATAATTTTCAAATAAAAAAACGTTTTTATTTTATCTGAGAGCCAAAGGTTTATGCTCATGAATATCGCTGACATATCAGAAGCGAAATAAAAGGGTAAAACTGCTTTAACTTGAAATTGTGGACAAAATCTCAAGACTCAAATTTCATTATGATTCAGGTTAGACAATAGAAAGATTAAGTGTGGTCTTCCGTTTTGGCGTCTGATACGGTGACAGTAGAAATACTTTTCAAAAGATTTCTGTTTGAATTTTGTCAAGTAGACTTCAAGTTATTATGGGAAAGTAGAATTTCAAATCCTATTTTACAAAATGATGGGTCGTATTTGCTACAAAGTTGATTGATTAAAACTCGCGAAAATGATTAATCTTCAAATAGCCAAAAACATAAAAACAAAATAAAATGAAATTTAGACATGAACAATTTAAATGAATGAGAAATTTTACAGAAGATATTAAAATAAATAATAGAAATCGTTACAAATTAAGAATGATAAAAGGGGAAATTTTAATCTGAAATAATTCTGAATAAATAAGTATGCTTGAGAAATTATATTTGGAGGTTATTATTTCTTGAATATGTCCAAATACCGACTTTTAAAAAATGAAGAAAACAAAACAAATGTCTAGTGAATTAGATTGAAATTATCAATGAAAATGAAACTTCAAATACTTAAAATGATATAAAACTGTTTTGAATTTACTGGGGATAAAGTAAATTGCAGATGCCTTGTTAGGATTTGTCTTTGCTACTTGCAACACTGCAGATAAAAGAAATGATACGAAACAGTAAAGACAAGATTTTCAGTGCGATACAAAATAAACAAAAGTTAATTAGGCTATTGAGTCGGAGGCATTGGAAAATCCTGTTATCTTCTTGATTTGTGACTGGTCTCGAAGGCAGTGACAAACGTCGAATATCCGGTCACAAAATGTCGTGCATGTTAACTTCCGTTTAGTGACAGAAGCTTGCTTCCGCACCATCACAGTTCCCACTGTTTTTCTGAGTACGCCCCTTTCTGTGACAAATTTTTTCAGCTTTTCCTTTCCTCTTCATCTTTAATATTCTTCTTTCATCAAATCTCTGTAACATCGTTCTTTAAATCTGTGTTCTTTCCTTTCTATATATGACAATCATTTTATTTACTTGTCTTCATCACTTCTTTTCCTCTCCTTATGTGATAATATTAATTTATTTTCATTTTCTCTTCCTCTCTGTATGTGACATTCTTTATTCCGTAAAACTTTTCCCATTTATTTCCATCTATGATTTTATACATTCAGTTAATTTACCTATCATCTCTGTATGTGAAGATCCTCATTTTTTCATCATTTACGTTCCTTTCTTCAGGTGACATTTTTTTCATTTTTTATGTTTACCCTTTCGCCTCATTTGCTATATTTCTTTGTGGGTTATTTAAAGCCGAAGCATATAACATATTTTAAGAAGAATTCTTTTTTGCGAGTAAATATTGCACTATGAGTTTTTTCTGAGAGGAACAATTATTTTCCAGATGCAAATTCTACTATTTAACCCATAGTTGGGGAGAGGAGATGGATTCATACGGTTACCAAGGATATTTGCACGTAAGTGAATGTAAAAGTCTCAACTGGAATTCGAACTCGGCTCTTCGATTTCCCATTCCGAGTCGATATCCATTGCTAGCACGGGTAACCAAGGAAGACAAACTTTTTTGCAAACTTATTGAATAAGGCGAACGTCTTGTACAAACACATCAAATGTATCGGATATAAGTTAGATTTGTTCTACCTTACTCCGAATTAACGTGTTTTGAATAAACGACCAAGGAATGGATCAACTATAACAAAAGATTTGCAATATATAAGCAATAAAATTGACGAATCTTGTTAAAAGATAATTATCATCGTCCAGAAACCTCAAACAACTTCTGTATTGTAGACTTTTATTTTTAGGTAATTATTTATATAAATAGATTTTTATATTGAATTTTTCACAATTCCATAAGATGTGAATTTGTTTGATAAATACTTTGTTTATTTGATTGTTTGCACCATAATTTAAATTGTCTTCTTTTACGTGCTGTATCCCTTTAGAATGTGGGCGAAGGTAACAGCGTGGAACTTTTAGCTTTAACAAAATATTTCCATGTCCTGAGTTGCTTTCTTTTGTGCATTTTTGTATTGAGTATTGATTTTGAAAAGAAACAAATTATAAAATTGATTACTCTTTGCGATATTTAATGTATTTCTCGTTTTTTCAAATTGTCTTTCGATACTCGAACAAGTTTATAAAATAAATTTCACCTTTTCCGTTTCATTTCCTTACTTTTGTCATCTATATACCTTGCTTTCATATTTTATTTTGAAACATGACGACGAAAAGGTAATCTATGTCGATTTTGAAATACTCATCTTTTTCTCTTTATCCCACTTATCATTGTGCTTCTTGGATCTTGTCAAATCATTTGCTTTCGATCATTTCGTAAAACTGATCATGCCTGTTTTTGATCAGCGTACACTTGTTAAGAGAGATCACTTCTGCGAACATCTCTCGACTTATAATGGCTCGAGAGAAGCCAACAAGGGAAGAGTTTTAGTTTCAATGGAACATGAGAAACGAAAAATTTTAATTTGTGTGGCTTCTGTGAATTCTTCAGCCAAATTTGCTTATTTAAGATGAGAATCAACTTTCGAGCCTAATTTGTTATCTCAAGAACTGATGAATAATTTCATGTTCATCTATCTATCTATCTATCTATCTATCTATCTATCTATCTATCTATCTATCTATCTATCTATCTATCTATCTATTAGCCTGTTCTCTCTATCTACCTATCTCCCTATGGTTAATTGAATGATGAAATGGGAACAGTGGTGTCAGTCTTTTTGAATTCTTTGACCACACTGCTTATATTTATATACTTTATATCCCGGGCATTGAGCATTTTTAATTTATAAATATAGCCTACCATAAAACTCTATTTTATTATACATATATATGCATAAATATATGTATTACTTTGTTATCTTCTTCTTGTACACTTTTACATATCTTTACCTTAGAGCAGTTAATCTATCCAAGGTATATTAGAATTGTCTTCTTCTTTCATATGTCATATCCTTTAAAATGTGGCTCTCTTCAACTTCCGGTTTTTTCTTTCTCTAAGTAACTATTTGATTTTGTTCTACCATCCTTTTGCTCAAACTTTAGCCGTTTCCTCTAATTCTATTGCATTCAATATTCCTTGTGAGTATCAAATTCTCCAAGCCTTAATTCGTCAGTATTTGTTCCAGAAATTTCACTTGTCACTTTCAGTTTCCATTCAGTCCCTCATTTTCTCAAAACTTCCTTTTTTCTCACATACTCTCTCCATAACATTTATCAGCAATCGTCGTAGAACAACATCTCTGCCGCTTCAAGCCTCTTCTTCATCTGTCTTAATTAAGACATTGTCCAATATTCACTGCGGCATAGGACATTAGATATTACCTACCAGTTCAGATTTTTTTCTGTGTTTCTAGAAACTCTTTCCTATCTCTTAATACTTAGTTTATAAAAGTATCTTTGCTTATTTTTATGCCATTTCGGATTTCTTAGCTACACTTTCCGTCGTCTTTACACTAGCCAAATGATTAAAGTTTCGCACCTACTTGGATTTGATGTCCTCAATACGTAGTTCGCAACTTAGAATCTCTCTTTTACTAACAACTGTACATTTTATCTTCTACCAGTCAAAAAACATGGATTTCATTATTTTATTGTATAAAATAGCATCCTTCTACATGTTTCATTGCTTCAAATTTAATTAAGTCATGTTGATTTTTTTCTTTTCAGGAACAACATTGTTAAAAGGATCAAGGAATATTAAAGGAAAAGTTGGTTGCAAGAAAAAAATAAGACACGTAAAACAAAAACTTGCAATCATTTTGAAAAAAATTAAAAAACCTAGCACTTTTTGTCCTGGCATTTTCTCTTTACACGAGAGTCCAACTAAGCGAAAATTTTACAAGTTATTCATTTATCACGACGTTTAGTATAAAGCGAA
Organism: Acanthosepion esculentum; assembly: GCA_964036315.1. Classification (NCBI taxonomy): domain Eukaryota; kingdom Metazoa; phylum Mollusca; class Cephalopoda; order Sepiida; family Sepiidae; genus Acanthosepion; species Acanthosepion esculentum. The sequence goes on from OZ038477.1 coordinate 152,675,816, forward strand.
ACTGAAATTCTTTTTAACTAAATGTGCAGTAAGATTAACATTCGTTCACATATGCAGAGGTTTAAGCATTTGTTATTCTAAATTGTCAATGGAACAACGTCAATTCAAAGATTGGTATAAAATCAAGCTTTTAATCGAGAATATGTTTAATATCTGATAGCTGACTCACAACTAAATTTATTTTTCAATCATTGATTTCAAAAGCTCTATAAGCGAAAGTATTTGCTCGAATAAAAATGATTATCTGTTATTCAATCCGTCGCCGTTAACAGGCTTCTTGTGCAAGCCTTTCAACCATAACACCTACTCTTAGTAGAAATTTGATAAATCGCTTTAAAAACCAGCTGTTTGCAGTTGAACTTATTCATCCACAAATAATGTTATTCTCTTGTCGTGTACTAAAACGTTATGTAAAAATAAGTTTTCTGTCTAGAGGATCTATCTTCTCATTTCAAAACAACACGCCTCTCTAATTTAAAATCGATTTCATTCTAATTTTAAAAATAGGTAAATATTAAACTGGTAAACAACATTTAGTTTTTCTAACGACGAAGAAACAACGTCATATACTCAACACATTTATTCCTCAGAGCAGTGACACAAGGCCAAATTAAAATGGGCACAACAGATAATCAAATACATTATCTCCAGCAATGGGAATGGGAAATACGATTTTCTGTCCGTTTGAATGGTTAGGTTTTCAAGCCAGTTGGTATTTCAGCATACATGAATGCATGCACACACACACACACACACACACACACACACACACACACACACACACACACACACACACACACACGGACACGCATAGGCGCGTGCGCGTGCGCGCGCACACACACACACACAGACATAGATAGATAGATAGATAGATAGATAGATAGAATCTTGTGGTGCATTTACCATTTAGGTCCCTGGTCCAGACATGGTCCTTCACTTTGTACATCCCTTGTTCCTGCTGCGGTTCATGTGGGAGGATGTCACCGATCCACTTGACTCTGACATGGTATTTGTGTATGATGTTGCCTGGAGTTGAAGAAGACCAAACATCGTCTTTAGGGATTACATTATATCAGTACACAGTTTCCTGCACGGTGGACTGCTACCTGGCTGCAATGGTCTTTATAGTTCTGTGACACCTTTCCACAATTCCGTTTTCAGACGGGGCGTAGGCACATCGGAGACGCAGCTGCAATCCCCAAACTTTCAAAAAGTTTTTGAAACGCTTTTTGCAAGTAAAGATGGTATCGTTATCAGTTAGAATCTCATTCAGTGGACCACGTTCGCAAAAAAAAAGCTTCCAGTTGATGAGCCGCAGTAGCCGAATACTGGTATCGGAATGGTCGACATATAGCACATCGAGAGGGTCCACAATCGATGAGAGTCAGGAAGTGTCCTCCAGCGTAGTAGGAAATGTCTATTCCGAGTCGGCTCCAATTGGTTTCTACATTTAGTCTTCCTTTCCTCAAGTGCTACGGTGCTGGATCGATCGATTGACACTCCACACGCGATCTTAGCACTGATTTCGCAGCTGCCTTGGACGTGGATGAACTAACTCGTTGTGCAAAGTAGACTGTTCGCCTCACCCCAGGTTGCCCGCTATGCCGGTGAATGTCCAATATCTGGCCCTCACTTAAAGCAGCAGCGCAAATATCTGGTGACATCCCTCTTCCCTGTTTCATGGTCTTGAACCATTTTTGTGGTACTCGTGAGTTCGTCAGCTCTAGTCTGTTCCGACCTCACTAGTGTTACGTTAACGGTTAGCTCATATACTTCAATTAACTGTAAGAGTATCTGAAGCCTCCTCATAACCAGCATCTCTGCCGCCGTCATTGTGTGCACCTTTGCCCTTCCTGTAAAAATGTTCTTGAGCCAAGCTTACGTGCACAATGGGTCAGTTTTCGGATGAATCACTTTCGCTTGCCATTGAAGAGCAAGGTTGACGCCCTTCACCACCGCATCGAACTCGGCCAAATTGATGTGCTGAGAGTCCTTGTCTGGACGCAACCAGCATACCTCCCAAATCATTGCTCCGTTATCTTCCAACAACACCCCCGTATCAAGGGAGCTTGCATAGACCCATAAATCTATCTCCCGGCCGGCAGTGCACCGCTCTCACTTCACGGGATCGCTCCGCTTCCCTCTGGCAACTGTCTTTCGTATCATCATCTCTGAAGGGGCATTGGTGAGCGTGGCATCACAGCTGTTGGACATTGCATTTGCTCGCTGCTTGATGAATCCAGTGGCCACCTTGAGCCAGCCACAGACGGGAAAATGACCCACAAGTTCCCCGCACAGGTAGAACACGCTTCTACGGATAACAACATGGGGAACCTGTGGGACTTCATTCCCTTGCTTCCATCGGAGGGTTCCGTTATACCTGCAGGCCAAGGAACCTGACGCCGTCTTGCAAATGTTCTGGATCCTTACAAATAGATCCGTAATCGGATAAATGCTTCCTTACACGTGCTGTCGATACTAAAATGTCGTCGATATATCCCGTCCATATATGTCTGATTTGGTGACATCACTGACTTAACGATAGATTTCATGATGAGTGGCACCACATTCAAACATAAACCAAGGCGCTTGAGGCAAACCTTTGGCTCTTAAATACCACAGTCTGATATAGCCACAATGATTCGTCAATGCAAATCTGAAGATATGCTTTCCTCAAATCCAATAGTGATACATTGGCGCCATTCTCTTAACTTGGCCGCACAGGCATCAGCACTAGCAGTAAATGCGTCAACATGCTTATTGAGCTTCCTGTCGTCCATAACTGGACGCACTTTTTGCTTGTTCTGTTGAACCACGGCCATTAATGGAACCAGTCCTTTATGTGGTCCGAGTATTTTTGGTGGATAAAGCAACAGCCAGTCATTCTGTATCCAACTCCTGCAGGAGCGTTTGCAGTTAGGTGCCGAGTCTCTGTTGGGTCCTGATCAGACTTGTTCTGTGAGGGGCCGGACAATTCAGAGCAACCTGCATCTGATCCGCACCATCATAGAGGGTGTAAAAACGACGATGAGACCGCGCTGATCAATTTAGATCAGTTCAAGGCATTTGATAGGGTTTACCATCACTACCTTGCTGCTGTCCTGCAGGCTGCCGGATTCGAACCCGATTTCTGCCGCTGGATTAGCCTCCTGTATCGCTCCCCCAGTGCTGTGGTACAGGTGAACGGGAAGCTGTCGGGCGCTTTTGCGCTGTCTAGGTCAGTTCGTCAGAGTTGTCCATTGTCGCCCATACTCTATGCTTTGGCGTTGGAGCCTCTCCTTCGCCGGCTGGGGGACAGGGCGTGCAAGCCGGCCGTACGTGGAATTGCCGTTTTTGGAGGGGCTCGAAGCAGGGTTTCCGCGTACGTCGATGACGTATCTGTTTTCGTGCCGACATTGAGGCGGTACTGAACGCGCTTGATCGATACGAAAAGGTGACAGGGGCCAAGATTAACCACGACAAGTCGTCCGGCTTGCGGTTAGGTGCCTGGAAGGGGAGGGGGTCGATCTTCCGGGGCTCTTCGGTTGGACAGACGGTCCTGTCCGCATTCTTGAAGTGTGTTTTGGACCCGACTTCCAGCTGGAGAAAAATTGGTCTGAAGTACGAGCAAAGGTTGACGCGGTTGTCCGTGAAGGGCAGGGCGGAGGCGTGTGCCACTTACGTTTTCCCTCTTGTCCTTTATCGATTGTTCGTACTTCCCCTCTTAAAGGTCATAGGAAGCCGCTCGAGCGCTCGCCATCTTCCATTTTAAGGAGGGGACGCCAGCATCAGGTCAACAGAGGAGTCTGTGCACAACGTTCGTGTCGGGGGGGGGGAGCTGGGAATGCCACACTTGGTGAGCCACAAACTCGCCTCAAGGTTGGCTTTCCTACGGAGATTCGATTATGGCGGGGGTTGTTAGGGACGCGTTCTCTTTCCTTACTATCAGTGCTCCCAGCTCGCGGGTTGAGCGCAATCGTAGACCCCGGGTTCAATCGGATTTCTTTCACGAGTGTCGGTCTGCCTTGTTGGCTGTTCCTTGGTCCAGTGACCTTTCACGGCCTAGGAAGGTCTTCTATCGTTATTTAGTGGAGGGGTCGCGAAGGATCCTCTACGTGAGCTGCTCGACTTGTCGGAGGAGGAACTTTGCTCTTTCTGGTCTTGAGCGCCAGCGGCGGATTATCTCAGTAATCCTGAGTTTTTGTTTACCTGGCGATTGGCTCGGTATCGGCTAACTCTCAATAACAAGGTATTCTTATGGGGCTTGGCGGATTTGCCAGACTGTGAACGGTGTGACCTTGGTTTAGAGGAAACGGCTTCGCACGCCTTCTACCATTGTCCCCGGGTCCGCCCCTTATGGGACCTTGTAGGCGAGTTGACGGCTCGTCTCGTTCTCGAACAGCTCGTTCTCATTGATCGCGCATACGCGTGTGACAATGTGTCGCCCTCGTTTTCCGGGGTGAAACAGATGGTGTTTCTCACGCTGCTGGCTACTGCACGAATGGTGATTTCGACGACGCGAATGGAGGAAGTCTTGCGAGGCATCCGTCTTTCTCATGATGATCTGATCCGATTCTTTGAGCATCAGCTCAAGATGAAGAAAACGCCCGCATTCGACAGTCTTCAGCTATACTTGATTTTATCTTTTAAGTCAGCCTACGTCACACCGGGTTGGTTTCCTGTGGAGCCCCCCCCCCTGGTTAGGTTAGACAAGCCTTTGTGTACCTAGTTAATGTGAGTAAGTGTTGTTCCTGGCCTGTTCCCGGCTGCCTCTTTGGTTATGATCCAAGTAGAGATTTCCAACCTCCCCAGTTTGTTTTTTGCCATTTTTTTTTATCTCAACTGGGTCAGCTTTTTATTTCCCATGTCCGTATATATTTTCTCTTTTTCTCACTCCCTTAGTAAGAGAGCTTCTTGATTTTGTCAAATGGGCAGAATACAGCGGCCTCTCTCCTTCTTGAGGGTTGGACGGGCCCTACTAACATTAGTTATGTTTAATTCACTTTCTATTCATGTTTAGTTTGTTATTGGGTTCATCACCCTTCCCTCTTATGTTTCATCTTTAGAATTGTATATATAGTTAATATATAATTTTTATGGCATGGTGCACGTTTCGTAGGTTCCTCTTGAGAGGATGCGGTATTATAGTGTATGGAGGATTGATTGGTGACGGACGAGTTTTTATGGTGAATGGGCAAATTGTAATGAGTGAATTGAATCGGATTAGCTAGGTATAAGATAGTTAGTGAAGACCAGCCTCAGCCCATCCCCTTTTTCGGCCTTGTGCCATAATTGTATTTTTATGCAATAAATATCCATTCTGTATCCAAGTTCGCTTTCATAGCTCCTTCTGACACATTTCGGAACTCGATACTCCGGTATCTTATTGTGCAGAAGCTCTGGTGCCAGCTACCCCCCCCCCCGCCGGACTATTTACACGATTCTGTGTTTGGTCAAATTTCGCACGGAAATCTGGTTCATCAAGACACATTGCTGCGCACGCCGTCGCCTTTTTCCCGGCAAAACTCACTACTCTTGCTGAGATGATGGTAACGCCACCCGTCGCCCTTATATGAGGTTAAGCCCCGACACCCGCGTGCCCACGGCCAGCGCCTCAACGAATACATAACTGAATCCGACCTCGCCCACATTCTAGTGTTTTGCCGTCAGCTGTCAGCACGCTAGTCTTTCCAGGCTTCCAAGAGTTGCACACAATCTGCTGACTATTGACCAGTGTTTGCGTACATCCAGTGTCAACTAAGGCCGTGCATCTTCTTCTATTCACAAATATGTCAATCGTTGGCAGCGCCTGGTTATTCGCTTCCTATGTGAGCAAGCTGACGCTGATGGCTTTTCCCCCCGATGCGTTTCCCTGACAAATGCAACATGCCCGGTCTTATTACATCGAAAATATTGCATTGTTTGGTGTAACTGTTGTGTTCGATCAGTATCCACCTCTGAGTGTCCTTGTAAGCATTTCTTTTGCTAAATGATTGGATCCGGAACACCTATGATAATTTCACGCCTTCGTGTCCCAGTCTGCGCGCGAGCTGGTTGAGCGGCAGCAGCGATCTCCTCGGCTTCCTCAGTGTCGGCCATGATGTCCCATACTCGGGCCACTAGTTGTTCCAACGACATAGCATCCATTCGTGATGACGCCCGTAGTAGCCGTCTTACATGCTATGGCAGTCCTGAAACGAATGCGCAAACTATCCGCCGATCTCCGAGAAGCAGAACAGATCAAGTCGTTACAAATCCGGCAGATATTGTTTGGCGTCTCATCCGGACGGAGCCGCCGCACCACAAATTGATCGTACGCATTGAAAGTATCGGGAGCGTAGACTGCTATGAGTGCCTGTTTGATATGTTGCAAACTTGCTTTCTCCTTTTTGTTTAGTTGCTGGTATACGGCAAGAGCGCCGTTTCGCAGAAGCAACGGTAGTATTAGCTCAACATCCGTTCTCTTAGAAAGGTCGCATATCATCTCGACATGCTGAATCTACTATATAACTGCTTCGGAATTAGTCGATAATCAAAATCCTATCCATGATAAACAAAAACAACAAAGTGGAAGAAATTCAATTCGTCGAAATAGCTTGTAGTTGATTTAAAGTAGTACTTCAAGTTCAAAGCAAGACAAACTTTTAATAGTCAAAATACAATAAAATAAATGTCCAAAGCAAGACAAACTGTTTAATGATCCAAAACACTGTAAAATCCAAGAGAGTGCAGAAGAGAATGTTGCAATCAAGAATCGTACGTCCAATATCAAGAAATGCCAGCACACGTCCTTCTGCTATCAATCCACTGCGCCGTTCAATCCGTCCGATTCAAATAACTGCGTCCTGAAAAGAACGCGCTCTTCGTTTATATCAGTTACGTGCTCGCGCATGCAAGTCATCAACAGTTTATTTTTTAAGTCTTTGTCTCGCACATGCGCCATGACAGAATAACAAATGGCGGCAATGACCGCCCCTTGGTCTCACTTCACTACATGTAGATGTATAGATATATAAAAAATGTTGTTATTGATGGATTATATGAATATTAATAAGTGTTACATATTATATTAATATTTGTAAAATCTAGTTTGAAATATATTTTAATCGAAGTTTGTTTTTATGGAACATGTAGCAATCAATTCTTTTCTCGAGCTCAGTAAGTTAATGTTATTTAAGTATTTTAATATAATAAACTTTTCCAAGTTAGATCTGTCTCTGTTTCCTTTGTATGGTTTAGCTTTCGCGATTATCTCCCAATTAATGGTTGGGTCTTTATACGTTTTAATCGTCAAAAATGCTTTGAAAGTCTTATGAAGGTTTTTGCATTTAACATTGTTCAGTGTCATTTTGTGGTGTTAAAAACGCGATTCCTAGCTGTTTTCGGTGGATCATCGTCTGAACTGATCCTAGCTCTGTAGACTATTGCTTTCTCCTTTTTGTTTAGTTGCTGGTATACGGCAAGAGCGCCGTTTCGCAGAAGCAACGGTAGTATTAGCTCGACATCCGGCGTTGTTCATTCAGTTTATGATGTTATAATTTTGTGATGACAGAATTCTAAACAGGTCTAGCAGAATTCTCAATGGAGCCCATTTTTCTATAGCCCTAATAGAAATTACTGGACACAATGATCACTTTGAGCATATGTCCTTTCGTGGCTTCTATTCCACCCTTGTTGCACAAAATGTGAGCGAAGTACGATATTTTTACAGTGTTCTGTCACGTGGTATTATAAAAATGAGGTCATATCTATCTATCTATCTATCTATCTATCTATCTATCTATCTATCTATCTATCTATCTAAACGTGTATATTGAGGCTAACACCTAGCAGCGACAGTCTGTTTCATGCTTAAACGCAGTCGTGATAAAAAATTGTTTTCGTGTTTGCATTTTGAGATGAGATCTGATCGTTTATTTAGTAATTCGTGTTGATCTGGGAAGGTGATTAGAGTTATTTTCTCCTCCAGTTTACAATTTTTGGATTTATTGTTGTAGGCTTATTTTCCATGATATTTTTGGCGTAGTTTGATTTTGTTTTTAACATCCCATATATGTTTAGAAAGCATTGTGTTGTTGGCTGATTTACTATTTGTAAAGGATGTTTTGTGTGCGTAGTTTCTTTGTTTCCACAGTCTTTCAGTTACTCCTATGTATATTTTCTCCGATATCTGCTGATTTTACAGTGACTTGGGATATTATATTATTCTGCAAACAACTGCTGTTTAAGCTGGCGGTTTGTTCATTGTTTTCCTGGTGTATTTTTTATTATTTGTGCCATGTTCTTTATGCCACTGTAACTGATTTTTAATGCTTTTGTTGAATATCTTGTGGAAAGTGTTTGAAGGTGGGGGGAGTGTGTGTGTTATCACCCACCCAATAACCGTTAGAATAATAGAATAGACCTTCTACCATAATGCTCCATTGACCAAGATATACAAATAATCGAGCCAAAACACAACACACGTGGTCTGAAGATTGCGTCTAAGCATGAAACAGACTGTTGCCGCTGGATGTTGTCCTCAATGTTCACTTTTAAATTTAAATTCTTGATGTTGACCATTTTAACCCATAAATATAGCATACCTTAAAGTTATATTTTATTATTATTATTATTATTATTATTATTATTATTATTATATATATATATATATATATATATATATATATATATATATATATATATATATATATATTTTAAACGCGTCATCTGGTTATTTTCATAATCAGTAACATTTTTCTACGAAATGACATTTGATAAATTACAGATACCGTTGAAGGAAAATATCGATTTTTTATTGATTTCATTGACATTTTAATGTTTTCTTTCTTGACTGATGGATAATCAGTACGGTTCCAAAACAAGATGTTAAGCTTAAGCAATTTTGTCTTTGTTATGAATAAAAAAAAGAAAAGCCTGAATTTTTCGTTTGAAAATGAATTAAATTTGTGAATGTTCGGTAATGAGTAATACACGTTAACTAATATTTTCTCTTTTCTTTCCAAACCTCTTTTCCGATCATTAATTCATCATTTGTCGTGGACTTATGCTAATTCTCATGCAAGAGTCAAGTAATTCGAATGAAAATACATACACACCTACGACAATCTGATCTTCTGTGACCTAGATTTTTATTTCAAATTATTTTTTTCACCATACGCATTTATCATAACTGATTTTTCTGTCATTCAAAACTATTCCATAATGATTTAAATTGACTTAATCCAATCTTGTAAAATGAATATGTTGTAGCATATATTTAATACGGAACTAACGTTAACAAAATACAATTCGATAAGCGTTTTGTTAAGTGGATGTGATTGCTAATAAGTCATAATAAATGCCTCATGATGGTTTTAATTGTTCTTTTTTTCGATTAAAAACCGTTGCGTATAAAACATTATACTTTTTGACAGATTCTTTTCGTATCTTTCTTACTCTTTGTCATAAAAGCTGTCGTTCGTTAATGGTACTTAAAGTAAAATTTTATTTTTATTTCACTACTGAAGAATAAACTTTCTGACAGAAAAGCAGAAAAAGGAAAAAATACACAAACAAAAAACAACAGTGAACGTATCAAAAATATATAGTGATAAAATGCTTCATCTTAGAAACTAATAAATAAAAGTAAAAATATTTTAATTGTTTCATATTTATTCACAGTAATTTCTTATGGCCAGAGAAGTTTATATACAATTGTTGTGAATCTCGGATTAAATAAAGTTTTTGTTAAAATCGTAACAATAAAAACAAGTATTATAATATCAAAAGCCTCTCAAATAAAACTAATCACAACATTATAGAGAAGACGTGAGCACAATGGATAATTCGGGGGCACAAAAAATATCGAATTTCACAGCATCGAGGAAATTCTGTGTTCTTTATGTGCCGTGTCCTCTCAGAATGTAGGCGATTATGGCTCTCTACAACTTCCTGTCTTTTGCAGCTCTTAATAAATTTTGTCTTTCTATTTTCTCCTAAACCCTGTTCTACCATCCATCTATTCAAGCTCACTAAGTTATGCGTTGTTTTCAATTATTCCTCTTGCCTTCAATCTGTCCTGTAAGTGCTAGATTTTCCAAACCATCTCTCCTAGAAATTTTAGCTGACTCTTTCTGATGTTAAGTATAAGTTTCCTTTTTGTCTCTATTTTCTCTAAAAATCTGTCGTTGCTCATATGTTCTGTTCATAGTATCCTCAGCATCCTTCTGTAGAACCACATTTCTGTTGCTTCAAGTCTCTTTTTTACCGCTATATACGAGGACAGATATCATGTAACAGTTTAGTACTCTTGTATTTGTTTCTAACGAAGTTTTTCTATTTTTTAGTGTTCTGCTTAGCTTTCGGAAGGCAACTTTGGCTATCCCAATACGTTTTCGGATTTCAGTGTCACACTTTCGGTCCTCTGTTAAAACATTTCCCAGATATTTAAATTACTGCACTTGTTTGATTTTGGTATCTCCGATTTGCAATTCGGACTTTGGGTACCTCCTTTAGCTAACAACCATGCATTCTCTCTTCTTGTAGTTGATTTTGAAATCCTTTCTTTTCGGTTTCCTTCTGCAGGAGCTTTTGTAGTTTTGTACGTCATCTGCATATCATGTTCTTCATATTGTGATCGTTAGTAGTGAATTCTAGTAGGACTTCTAGTTATCTTAGGATTACCTCGCTGTATAGATTGAATAAGTCTGGTGAGGAGACATCTTTGTCTTACACTCATTTCTATATTTGCATATCTGCTGAATTAATTTTCTATCCTTATTCATGAAAATTGCTATCAGTATAGGTTATTGATTATTCTAATATTCTTCCCAAATATGTCATAGTTGCTGATCAGTTCCAATAAATCTTTGTGGCGTACTTTATCGGAGGCCTTTGCGTAATCTATAAGACACACCATTCTGCAGTTCTATTGCTATTTCTGATAACATTCTGAGCTTAAATATCGCGTTCATTGTGCCACTGTCTTTGACTGTCCATGTCCTATTTCCTGTTTGATTCTGCTGCACGCACTATTCATCAGAATTCGGATGATAATTTTCAGTAGAGTGCTCATTAGGCTGATTGTCCGATGGAGTTCATATTCGTTTGCACCTGGCTTCTTAGGCAGTGCTATGAAAATGGATCTGCTTAAGTCTTCTGGTATATCACCACTGTTATAGATTTTATCATTTTTGTAATATTGTCTATGGCGAAATTGTCTAAAGCTGCAAGCATCTATATTACGATTCCATCTGGTCCTGTCGCTTTGTTTCTGTTCAATTTAGCCAGTGTTGATTCCACTTCAGATTTTAATATTATATATTATTGTATATTATTTATTTATGTGCATTGCATGTTATTCTCTTTCGTTGTGTAAGAGTTCTCCGATATATTCATTCCATCTCTTAAGTATTTTTCTTTCTCTAATATCAGCGTTCCGTCCTTGCATTTTATGCAGCCTCTTGATGAGCATGTCTTTTGACATGTTAGTTCTCTTATTTTTTTTATAAATTTCTTTACTTGTGTTACTCATTCTATCTATTTCTGCACATTTTTCGTTGAGTCATCCGTCTTCAGTCTGTCTGCATTTGTTCCTTATTTCTTTGTGCAGTGTCTTATATTCTGTTTCGTGTCTTGGCATGGTTTTGTCTCGTTTTCATATTGTCGAGAATTTTGTCTGTCATCCATTCATTTTTTCTTCGTCTAATTTCCTATGCAATGATCTCAATTGCTAATGTCACTAAAAAAAAATTAAGTAAAATGAAAAATGTAACCTTCGGCCTATAAGATGTAAAGTAAATTTTAGAGATTTTTCGAAGAAACTAGCGTCTTTACAAAATCCCTGGTCTTGTGCAACAAGAATAAGCTCTCCACTTTCAACCTTAAGTCATTATTATTATTATTATTATTATTATTATTATTATTATTATTATTATTATTATTATTATTATTTCCATTGGCTTATGTTGTATAATCACAGCAACATGGCATTTTCCAAGTAGTATTAAAAAAAAAAAAAAATGAAAAAAAAAGTAACTCAAATTTTACATAGGAAAAATCCTTCGTAAAGTGTGAGCTGTACTTGTGAGTACAATCTTTTGTATTTCTTTAAGGCATGGGCTACCAGGGAACCCTTTCCAATTAATCCGAGGGCTCCAACTACAACTGGAATTATTGATGTCCCCATGTTCCACATTTTTTAGATTTCCGCTTCAAGATCCTTGTACTTTGATAGTTTTTTTTAAATATCTTCAAAGATACATTACATTCTGCAGGAACTGTCATGTCAATAAGAAATCACATTCTGTTTTTGCGTTCTTATATTTATGTCTGGGCGATGAGCTTGGATTGTTCTGTTTGAGTGTATAGTAAAGTCTCATAAAATTGTTACAAGTCCTATGCCTGTAACCGGGTTTTGGGTGGTGTTGATAGCAGTTTCTTGCAGTTTCCTTCCCGTAAAAGTTGCAGATTTTCCATTATAGATACTGGCCCACTCTCTCATGTCGAGTTTTATATTCAGTGAGTTCTAATACCGTGCAATTTGTTAGAAGATTAGAAGTCAATTATTTCTACATATTTATCACAGAATCTGCATTTCGGATTAACACAATTTTGCAGTATATGTGCTTGCTAATTTCTAGTTAGAAAGATGATCTTGGAATAAAAAAAGATTTCACCGAGATATATTACCTTTTAATTGATTTAAAAAAAAAAACTGTTCAGAAAGAAAATTACAGTTTAAAAAAATAAGCGCTACTGAAATTAACATTTCTGTCCTCCCTCCCAGTAGGCATGGGGCCCCACACGGTTGAGAGGTTCGGGTACTAAGCACCGGCCCTGTCGATTATTAATAGTTGTTGATTGACAATATAACTTAGGTAGAAAAAAAGTAAAATGTACAAAAGCTAAAAAAAACACTGCTGAAATTAATCCTTTTGGGGCTCCAACCTCATCGGGGTTTCTTGCATAGTACGTACCGCACCGGCCAAGTAGATACACGATGTATATTATTAGTTGACAATGTAACGTCAGTTTAAAAATAATTTTTAAAAATGGCAGAGGCCACAACGGGGCCCCAAAAACGCGCCCCTCCCAATTTCCCAGGATCATTTTGTTTATCATTAGATGATCCTCGTAACCATATGAGCCACTCGGACAACCTCTTCTGTTCCAAGTGAAGAATGTTGTTTTTATCGAGGAAAGAGTAAGTATGATTAATCAGGACAGATGTGATCAATTTATATGTGGTGGACAAAAATGTTGTTGGACTATAATTTTTGGATCTGTTCACCCGTTTTTGGTAGGAGATATGCAATAACTTCAGTAATTCATTCTGGAATTTATTGTTGTTATTAATTAGCATTGATAAAGCTTGTTCAAGCGTTTTATGAATTGATGATAGATGATAGAGCCAATAATTGGGTACCCTCTTATTTCCTGGGGATTTCCTTTTTGGGGATTTTGTTAGAGATTACCTAACATTATTCTTGGTTATATTTTTCCATTCTTGTATAAGTATATCCTTCATTCTTTCTTGATCTCGTTTAATCCAGTCAGCATTGGAATTATATTCCTTTGGGTTGCTCCAAATATTCTCGCAACTTTTTTGCACTTCTTCAATACATGGTGGGTTTTGACTTCTATAATCTCTTTTCCAGTTTCCCTGTAAAACATCTTGAGGTCAGGTGGGAATATCTTATTTTGCCGATAGAACCTACAATGCTTTTCATAAATTCTTGTTCTCTGTGTCATTAATTGCCTTTTCTGTTTAAGTATTTCCGTGATTAATGGAATTTCATTTACTACATTCATTTTATATTTCCGCTTGATCTTCTTGCTTTTCCGTGTTGAAACATTTGAATTTTAAAAAATCTCGTCTAGTATCAATAATTCACATCTGATTTCCTCGATTTATCACTTTAATTTTGCCTTCCAAGCGGTTTTTTTGTTGTGTTTTTTTTATCTTTTCTTTGCCTTGACATTAAGTTTTTCAGTAGCTGCTAAAGCTGTTGCATATACGGCATTATATATTTCTCTAATGTTTACCAGTGGTCTGTGCGTTAACAATGTTTGAAATATAGCGTTATATGCTTGCACAGTATGTTTGTTGAACTTTGTCATCTGAATTTTTGGGACCCGGTCTCTTTCTGAAATTCGTGTACGAGTTTCTTTGCTCTTGCTTAGTGCTTGAATGATGTAGTTTTTCGTTTCAGTGATTTCATCTATTGTTTTCAATAAATTCTGCTCTAATATCATTTTATTAATTTTAATCATTGACAGAATCTGAATCAGTACAATTGTTTATGTCGCAGGTAGAATCTTTCGTTTTATTTCCTGCAGAGATCATTATTTCGTATTTCATTTATTTTATGTTGTACCTCATCCTTTGTCATATTATGTATTTCTACTCTAATTTTTATTGGATTATTATTATTATTATTATTATTATTATTATTATTATTATTATTTATTTATTTATTTATTTATACATTAAGGAACGTTTTACAAATATCAAAAAACGTTTGCCCATATAACTGCAATCCGCCATTAACTATCGCAACAATGTAATTTTCAGTGACAAACGTTCTAATTTCTTGACAAAGACAAGCACTCAGATTCTTCGCATATAATGAATGTTTTCTTTAATGAATTTACTCTACAAGATTACAAAAATGCATGTATTTTAATAGTAAATAATTGTATACTGACAATATACGATGCAAGGGAAGTAACTCTGAAAATTAAAATAGAAATCTACTCCCTTTTAAATGTCAGCAAATGTTTTGCATAAAAAGGGAAAATGTCTTGTGTCCTTATTTGTTTCATCGCTTCTCAACTAATACTGACTAGAATAGAAGTAGAATCAGTTCGTGCTAAGCCTACTAAAGAGTCCCTGGCATAGGCGCTTATTCTTTCAGATTTATAACTCTCCAGTGTTCCTCTCTATCCAGTATTTTTACTTAATTCTAGAAAGGGTTGATGACTAATTCCGAGTCCAATCCCTTGGTTGTTTAGTGTGTATTGAACTCAGTGGAAAAGAGACAGAATATGTCACTATTAAAAAGTTTTATCACAACGCTAATTTAATATTTTCATCTGTGATATTGTTCTTAATAACATTGAAATTATTAATTATAAAATTTTATTTTTTAATCAATGAGGGTTTTTTTAAAGTCAGATAAAATTAATATTTTCTCAATAATTTTGAAATAATTTATATTTTATGAATAATTTTTGTTCTTTGTAAATTAAAAAAATCTATATTCAATTTTAATTTTACCGTTCTTCGTAAATAAAGAAAATAATGCACTTTGTATTGCTAAATCAATGAAAAATGTCATTATTAAGAATTTTTCACATAATGTCATAATTAAATTCAATAAATTTAACTTAATATTTTACCACTGTTCCTAAAAATATACCATAAAAAACTTATATTTTATTAGGATGCAAGGCGATTGACATGTAATTTAGATAATTTTAATGTTGCACCAACCTGTGCTGATATGAATTTTGAATTCCTACTTACTTTTCATCTCCATTCAATTTTTCGAACACTAGAATTTCCAATCATAAATACGTCATAAATTTCCTACATTAGCTTCTAAAAGATGACAGATTTCCACATTGATACAAACCACGGTGGTGTTGTACAATAGGTACTGCAACTATTTTTTTTTCATATTGCTATTAAGCACTCAAGTTAATGTATAAAAAAAATATTTATTTTTGTTTCAATATTATGAAAGTGAATAAGTGCTTCCAGCACGTATATCTTTTTTGTCTTCGCTCCTTCTGTTAATCTTTGAACTCCGGATTATCAACTTGGCTGTTTTTTTTTCTACTTATCGTATACGCGCGCACACACGCACGCACGCACGCACACACGCACGCACACGCACGCACACGCACGCACACGCACGCACGCACGCACACAACTCTATTCTTTTACTGAGGAATTTCAAGAACAAACTACAAGTCTATTTTGGGAACAATAACCCCCTCGATCATATAAATACCGACTATAGATTAGATACCCTTTACTTTGAATTTTTTTGTTTTTTACTGACAATATTCTCTCATTGTCACAGTTTGTTTAACCACCTTATGGCGGGTAATTGCAGTACGGAATTATGATAGAAGTGCTTATGACAAGGACTATTATTATGTAAGAGAGGTAAAAAGAGTGAGGAAGACCTACCATATCGTTTTCACTTTGCTTGTCTACGCAAATAAAACGGTAGGTAATGCCTGTTTAATTCATAATTGTTATACTCTGCTACAATTAGATCCCGTTCAGATCCATTCTGCATCACGACCGGATGTGAACGTCATGAAGGCAGAGAACAAAATAAAAAAAAATGTTTTCTACGCATACAATCCGAGCCGCAAAGCGAACCCCCGCCATGAAAGCGACACTGGCCAATCGCGAACGTGACCGCCGGAAAAGAGGTATATAGGAACCGCCAGATGTGCTTAAAAACAGGCCCCCATAATGACCACCAGCAGATGCCGGACGTCAGGCCACCTGCCGACACGCAAGGCGCTACCCCCGTCAGCACCATGATCGTTCCTGTCATTGCTACTGTTACCAATCCCAGGCTTGACTAATCACCTGACTTTTCACACACAGAATCCAGCAGAATATAATCTCAACGTCGTCACCATCCAGCTACAAGCCACCCTGGTCGCCAACGCCGTCACTACAGCAGCCGACTATCCAGCTTCGACACCCCCGATGCCAAACCGTCGCGACTTATAACATCTCAACGTCGACACCACTCAACTATACCTAATTCCTCGTCTTACCGCTGTCATCTCGGCATACTTGACTCTCTACAGACATTTTCTTGCAGTCATCACTGCGACCCCGTTTCGTAAAAACACTGCTCTACCAGCTACAACAATCCCTCGTCACCACAGCAACCAACGCAACCTACCACGAATCGACCCACCACCGTGACCTCGATTGATCAACGCGTGCGTCAGACCCAACCAAAAACGATATCCTATGACCGGTATATCCTCGCATTGAGACATTCTACCACACCAGCTATACTAATCTCTCGTCACTTCGGTAACCATAGCACCCTTCTACAAAATGACCATATTCTGTGACCTCGGTTAAACCAACCCAACAAATCGGTCAACTCTCTGCGCTACCCTTACACCTAATCGCCATCCTGACGATCAGCAACCGAAATCGACATTTCACCAATTTTCCAACAACACTGTAAGATAATTTGTATATTAAACGAATACACATTGTTTAAAACCTAATCCTCATTATTCCTTTCCTTTCGTAACCAAATGCTTATTATAACAATTTTCTGGCATGGATGGGAATTAACATTTAAATATTAATTAAACTTGTTTCTTAATAGGGTAACTTATTTCTTTAAGACCCGTGCCGGTAGGGGTATTTAGTTAAATGTAGCATAATGTCAAATATGCCATAATGTGTTATAATTACAGAAACAGAAACGGAACTACTCTAAATTAAAGATAATATATATTTGAATTTTTTTTTCAGAATTTATTTTATAATTTGCAAAAATGAAACGATAAATGAAACAAAGTTTTTATTTGAACAAAGTATCTATAAACAAAAACAGAATTTTTTTTTCTTGTTATCCTCTGTCAGCCGCAATGATGGAGAAAGCATTACTTCGCACCATCGCCAGTGAGAAACATTGCAAGAGCCACTCCGTTTCGCGAGGCTCGTCCCTTAATTGAGACGCAATCACGCCAACCCTCCGAACGAACGCCATCGAACGAGGGCCAATAACCCTAGAAGTCTCCACTGCCACTGGAGTAAAAATAAATCTGTCCACAAGAGAAGAATATTTAATTATTTTTTATCTCCGTGTCGTCGAAATTATCGTTGCAATGTCACTCTTAATTGTAATATCTATTGCTTAAGAAATCCTGTTCGAGGTAGAAAGGGGCACTTCGGAGAATGTAGAGGAACCTAAGTAGAGAAAATCTGGGCAACGTGTGCATGAATTAATTGCAATTTCTCAGTCATTCTTGTTAGAATGACATGCTTAGTATCCAAACACTCTCGAATGGCCATTGGAAAAACTGGAGAACCAAGAATGTATAATTCCTCCATAGGAGTTATTTTTATATCCTCAAAGATTAGTCTAATATCCCTGATAGCACCCTCAAAATCATCTGCACTATAATTCAAATTTATTATCTCTGACTTGGACGAGTTATTCTCAAGCAGAGATAAAGCAGGAATAACTCGTCGGTAGCAGAAGAGATAATATTATCGGAGTCAATGGATGACTATACGAAAGATGATATGGAAGGAGTCCGTTGATGAAAAACTTCCAGGGTATGATCCCTTCTGATGCTATTGAAAGCGTTCTTCATATCCAGTTTTAATAAGATACGTGGGGAAACAGGTGATGTATTCTCGAAAAATGATCTTGTGGCATGAAACGCGGTTTCACATCCGCCCTGTATGCCTACCCCGAGCTGGACAGGTCGTAATTCATGCCCTATCTCCTTCAGAACAACTTTACATGCGATATTTGCCGCGAGTCGACGAAAACTGTTACCAACAACGATAGGGAGGATACCTTCGTCTTTTTTTTAAGCCGTTAAGTTGGCTGAAAATATAAAGTCGCGAGCATGTTGGGATATCTCAGCTCGGAGAAGGGTATTAATAAGAGCTGTTATGGATCTTTTCAAATGTTCACCAGTTTCGGCAGTGTGGGTAGAAATTAAGTCCTTGATGTGACCAGGTCGTAGGCCGTCCACACCACCACTGTTGCTTCCCGAGAAAGACTTCAGAGCGGCAGCCATCGCTTCCTTCGAGATTACAATATTGGAATCATTGCTTTCTATCTGAACTCTGACATCTGATGGTGGTGCATGATGTTTCCAACTGAGCGCTGTGTAGTAGCTAGTATGGTATCGGATGAGGCCAATAGTCTCATTGCAACTGAGACATCACCCTCGATCAACTTAGCATTGACGGGGCACAGAGTCTCTTAGAATCGTCTACTGTAGATGAAGGATGAAATCTATTAGGATCAGAAAGATTAGAAATTTCGGTGGCATTTATTTTAGACGAATTGAATAAAGATATGTTGTTTTTCATAATAGATGAGATAAATGATGTAGGGTCCTTATTGAAAGGAATGCCGAGCACAAGTGTTGCGAAAGAGAAAAGGTGGTCTCAGTCAAGCGAGCTGTTCAAGTTAAGTGCATGGTCTATGGCAGTAGCCAAGGCATCGGCTGCCGAGATTCTGACAGATGTAGGGATTTTTAAAGGCACCTTCCGAGAAATTGGTTAGAATTATATAATGGATATCACTTTATTAGCCTTACCATCACTCTTCTCATTTCTTGGAGTAAGCGCTGTCGTGGTCATGGAATGTTGTCGAGTTTCCTCCGCGAGTGTCGGTCGGCCTTGAAGGCCTTTCCTTGGTCCAGTGACCTTTCTCTGCCTCAGAGACTACTGTATCGTGAATTAGTGTAGGGGGTCGCGAAGGATCCTCTGTCTGACCGGCTCGACTTCGGCATCAGAGTTGCGCTCTTTCTGGTCTTGGGCGCCAGCGGCGAATTATCTTAGCAACCCTGAGTTTTCGCTTAGATGGCGATTGATTCGGAACGTGCTACCTCTCAATGACATACTCTTCAGATGGGGCCAGGCAGATTTGCCAGACTGTCACCGGTGTGATCTTGGCTTAGAGGAAACGGCTTCGCACGCCTCCTACCATTATCCTCAGGTGCGCCCTTTCTGGGAGTATGTCGGCGAGTTGACGGCTCGTATCGCTCCCTATCAGTTCGTGTCCATCGATCTCGCACATGCGCGTAACAATGTGGCGCCTCCGTTCTCCGGGGTAAAACGGATGGTGTTTTTTACGTTGCTAGTCGTGGCAATGATGGCGGTGTGGACGTTGCGAAATGAAGGAAACTTTCATCTTCGCATCAGGATCTGGTTGCTTTCTTTAAGCACCAGCTTACGGTAAGGATCAGATCTGATAGAAAGCATTTGATTTCGATAGATTTCAGCGAAAGGTGGGTGACTGAGACGAGCCTAATTCGTGTGTACGGGGCTAGTCTTGATTTTCTCTTTTAAGTCCCCTTGATGCAACGGGGCGGTTTCCTGTGAACCCTTCCCTGGTTAAGTTAGACAATATTATGTTTCCCTAGTTAATGTGAATAAGTGTGGTTCCCGGCATTCTCTTTTGTTATGACCCATGTCGAGATTCCTAACCTCCCCTAGTTGGTTTTTGTCCCCTATTTTTCATCCCGACTGAGTCAGCCTTTGATTTTCCCCTATTCGCAATTTATTTTTACCCTTCCCTTTCCATTAGTGTGCTCCTTGATTTTTTCTATTGATAGAATACAGCGGCCACTCTTATTATTTTGACGGATGGACGGGTCCTACTAATATTGTTTTGTTTTATTTTTATCTTTTTGTTTCATTTTTAGTTTGTTTTCTGGTTTCATCCTCCCCTCCCCCGTCATTTAATAAATCATGAAATTTTCATATAAACGAACTTTATGGACAATGAAATGAAATTTTTACATCATGGGATGTTTTGTAGGTCTCCTGCGAATATACGGTATTATGGTATATGCAGGATTGAGTGGTGATGGGTGAGTTCTTGTGGTGGATGGGCAAATTGTAATGAATGAAGGTGTCGTGATTCTGATTAACTTGGACTAGGATAGCTAATGAAGACCAGCCTCTCTCCATTTCCTCTTCGGCCTTGTGCCACAATTGTGTATTTTTACGAAATAAATATATATGTAATGAATGTCACTAAAAGTTGAAAACTCTATCACGTGACGTCAAAACAAAAGCTTTAAAAATAGCGTTTTTCTAACGACCATTAAAAAATGGGTCGTAATTTTCTGGATGTGATGGTTTTAATTCAACTCGTTGGTTTCTTGAAAATCCCGTTGATCGATTTATCTTGACCAATCTTTATTTAACAAAATTTCCTCCGTTCAGTAAGTCTTCTTAAGTGTTTTCGTCTTTCCCAGAGGAAGAAATTGAGAAGCTCCTGTTTGTTCTGTTTTTGGTTATAAATTCTTTTTGTTTAAGTTTATACTCTTAAGATGCTGCTCTTTCATTATTTTTAAAAATATTTGTATTTAAAAAAAAAAAAATTATCTTCTGACTTTCTCATCAGATTTTTGAAACGAAATAAAACCGAAAGTTATTCTTTGTTATTTTCTTTTTTTTTTTTTTGAAAAGTTACAACTACATACAGTAAAATTATTTTCGTCTTGTAATTTTAGTTGTCGCAGTAATTTTGACTGCTTTAAAAAATTTCCACTTAGTGATTTCTTTCTTGGTTTATAACAATTGATTTTAAATAAAAATCCGATAAAAGAAAAACAAAATTGATGAACTGAGAAAAATGAATTGAATTTCTTGTCATTCGTTATTGTTTAATATTTTATCAATCACTCTTAAAAATTACAAATACCTAAATCTTTCAAATTTTCGATTTCGAAGCCAAACTCAGATACTGATAATGTCAAAATCTTTATCGCATTTATCGATTCCTTCAGATCAAGAAGACTATGAACTTGGCAGACGACTTACTAACTCTGACAGCCAACTTTATATGAGGTTGTCTCCGAATTGTTTAGTCGACCTTGATCCATTCATTTGGCTGAGACCGGAAGATCAATGGTCATTTAATAGGATTTGGTGGTTGGAAAGATTCGAGTGGGACTTGGAAGAAATAGCCGTAATGATAAGAGTATATGGGAGGTTTCTATTTGGAGGTTTTAATCGGTGGAATAGACAACGCGGTTTTTGGAAGCAACTCTTTCAAAGAATTCGATGCCATCTCCGTCGACTCTGCTGCGTGTGCATTTGTGTTCAGCATAATTTTAGTGAGAAGTAAAATTTAAGCCCTAAAGTCGTTAACCAGGTAATAATACTAAGACAGAAATAAGGACAACATAAAAATAACAAAAAATTTTAAAACAGAAAATATTGGAAGATGAATTACACAGTATTGAGTAAATATTGATAAAGAGTAATTGGCACGAGTAAAAAAAAAAGAAGAAATATAAAAAGTAAATTCACTGTAGAAAGAATATCTACAGTTCTATAAAATTACAGGATATCTTCAAAAATGTATTCCAATATTGTTTGTTAATAACAAATACTATACTTAATGGGTATCTCGGAGTGTAGCAAGGTTAACAAGTCTGGATGGCCATTAATAGTGAGTTTCATTTTCATTAGCTGCCCTATAGTTCTGACCTTCTGTCAATCTACGCTTAGCAAATAACAACGCTTATTTCTTTCAATCTTTTCATTTTAAAGAAGCGATTTATTTTGAATATCATTTGATGTTTGGTTAAGTCATGCTTTATTTGAAAGGTTCTCAATTTCCTCCTTCTGCGACAGTGTTAAGCTGAGAGACTTAGATGGAAGCAACAATTAACATACCTTGTAATTATATGATATTTTTGGATTGCCAAATAAAAGGTTCTCATAAGTTCTCTTCACATTTTATCAAATTAAAAAAAAAACAAATAGAAAAAACTTTTGAACATTTTATATAAAACACCATTTAAACACTGGATATTTCTTTTTCGAATCTTTTTATCACATGTATTCTTTTATTCGGAAAGTAGTAAATTGCTTTTCACGCAAGAACATTAACAGATATTTACAAAATATGTATTATTTTTACAGAGTAGACATCATGCATATCTTCAAATAGATTTCTAATATAGTATATTATACCTTAAGAAAACAAAGCATATTATCAGAAACAATTTCCAAACAGCGAAAAATATATAAAAATATTAATTTGAATGAGGCATAAGAAACTCAGTCTGAGAAAATATTAACAAAATGTTCAGCAAAATTATAAATCAGTATTATTGAAAAATTACTTTTGAACAAAAACTGAGGTAACAAAAATAGAAATTCAGCAAACACTTAGAATAATACAAACTTAATATGGAACCTACGAACAGAAATGACTACTTTCATATAGAATAAAATTGTATCAAAATGAAATCTTATGATGTTATCACCCAAACAAAAATTCTTTTGTTACCGATAAATCGATCACAGGAGTCACTCTCAAAGTGTATATAACAAAAATCAATTGTCAGTAAATGCAACAAGTTTTCTACTGATGTATCGAACGTTTATTTCATGATTGGACTTGAGAACGATCTTATTCACAGAATTATTAAATTATGTCTACACCACATTGTTCAATACATTTGCTATCTGCCAATGTGTAAAGAGACTTTCCAAAATTTAAATATCTTCTCAAAGCAATGAAATGACATTTTCTTTTAAGCTCACTGAAGTATTCATGAAATGTTAAGGATGCTTGTGCCTCTTAAAAAAGTGTTAACCACGACATCAGAAAAGAATAGGGAATCGAATAAGAAACTGAAACCAGTTTCAAAAACTGGTAAACAAACCGTCGCGAGTCGTCTGCAAAGACTTTTACCAACTTTGCATGAGTTCCTCCAGCAGAAAAAAAAGGAAACGCTTTGAATATCTAAAAAAATATTAGCCACCTAAATTTTTCAATGGAAATAATAAAGAAGATATTTTCAGTGGACAAAAATTTTGTATGAGACCGAAAGGCAATTAGGTTCTCTCTGAATTCACTAAAACAACAAAACTAAGATTTACCAAGAAATCTATTTGACTTTATCAAAATGTCGGACTAAAATACTTTTTAAAAATTCATTTATTTCAGTACCACTTCAATTATTGACTAAAAATCTTGTAGCTTGATCGGTTCATAATATACAAATATAAAAATACGTGAAAATGGTAGAAAAAACTACTGTAGAATTTGAAACCACATGTATTTTTGTTGAATGCCGGGTTAATTCTCAAAGTTCAACATGGAAGGCAAGCCGAGATACATTCAAAAGATTTTCAAGAGAGAAATACTCAACAAGTATGACTTTTAAAGAAATGCTTAATTCTTTTTTATTTTGCGTATTTATTTATTTTATTGTTAAAAAATAAATGAATCTATTTGTATAGATAAATGTTATGGTACATTCTTTTCATTTTAAGAGAGGACCCATAATTTCAAATAGAGTAATCTCCCTTTAGCCATGTAGACCATGATTGAAGATGGCGAGTGGATGTTTGAAACCGTGGATCGTACCGAAGCATATATATAATGTTTTAAGTATCCTCTAATGAAACCCATATATAATATTTTACATACCTATCATAAAATTTAATTGATTATAAAATAATAAGTACTAAAATAGAACAACTGTAACAAAATGTTGTAACGCAAGTTATGTGATGGAAAGAAGATTCATCCTTATCGTTAGTAACCTCAGAATACAGTTTATTAAGTAGAGAACATTTCACATTTTCACTGAAAGGAAACACTTGACGTCTTCTTTTATGAATTATTGACAATATCACTACGCTTGCACTTTGTGGCCATTATTAAGTAAAACTTACCAATTGTTGATCGCCGTTGCTAAATTTCACGTAGTGAAACTATGGATAAAAAGGACGACTGTATGTAAAATGCCCTCAAAAAGTAAATGCCCGTTGTTAAATTTCCAAAAAGATTCATTAATGTTGTATATTTTATTCTTGAATCTGACAGAAAGTTTCACTTTAACCTGTTTCTTTTACTTGATAAATGTGCAACCCAAATTACAGTAAGTGAAAAAGAATTAACCTTGTTAAGTGAATAGATAGACACCTGAAGAGTAAACCATTAATCTAAAGAAAGACGACAGGACATATTCACAGGTCCAGTAACTTGTTTAAATTTTCAGTCCTAAATTCCGAATTTTATATCAACTTGAAATTCACAAAATATCTAATTCATTCATTTGATCGATTTTCGATTAATAAGTAGCCAAATGAAGACTTTGTTATTTTCATCTTCTTGCTATATACTTGTGGTTTGGGATACAATGTATAATTTTCGTACAACGTTAGCAAGAAAGTGTGCATAATCTTCACTGTGTACCACATTATTGTGACCCTGTGCCAGACTCATGTTAATAAATATTTATACAGACTAAAGAAACATATCTCATCACGTAAGGCAAACGAATTTTTCAATTCTTACAACATCGTGTCTGTTAGCCAATATATTAGCCTTCTAATATAAGTTCGCGCCAAATTAAGTGAACATTTTGCTCTTTTACTTACATACCCCTCTAAACGAGAACATTGTCACAAAATAATCTTAACTTAAAACAGATACTG
Source organism: Acanthosepion esculentum (assembly GCA_964036315.1). Lineage (NCBI taxonomy): Eukaryota > Metazoa > Mollusca > Cephalopoda > Sepiida > Sepiidae > Acanthosepion > Acanthosepion esculentum. The sequence continues at coordinate 152,700,999 of OZ038477.1, forward strand.
TATGTCATCTTATTATGGTGACTTTCTAAGCGTAGCTTAGTTGTGGTGCAAGACCGAAAGTGTGAAGAACTCACTACTCAACTGTAATTGATCGAGCGAGACAAGCTTGCTAACCATTACACTACGTCAAAAACGCACTGCTATTTTATTATGTTGTAGTTGTATAAATCATTTACAGTTCAAGGAAGCGAAAGAGGGAGATACAAATGGAGATGTAGCACGAGTTATCACCTTCTCTCTCCCCCTCGCTGTCTTATTTACTACCTCTCTTAGTTTCTTTGTACAGTTCTCATTCTCCTCAAAACTTCTTCATTTCTCACGTGTTCTGTCCATGGTATTCTCTGTTGCTTCATGTCTTTTCTTTATCCGTGAGAAAATTGTCCATCATTCAATGCCATGCAGAAAATTAATTATTACATTTTATCCCAGGACTCATCCCTTCTTCCTTTCGTTTCAACCTCTTAATGCTTTTCTCCGTTTATGAAAGGTAACTTAGGCTGCCTCTTCGGATGTCAATGCCACTTTTTCTGAAGTCTGTTACTAAACTACTCAGAAGTTAAATTTCCGCACTTGTTTGATTTTCACGTTCCTGACACCTAACTCACACCTTCGATTTCTTTTTCAGACAACTATGTAGAATGTCTTCTTAGAGTCAACGGTCAGTCGTTTTTGCATTTCTCGATTACATTGTCCAATAGTTTTAGCAGTTTACTTTCTGAATCAATATTTATGGTTAAATCTGCTGATAATACACTCACGCACGTGCACACACACACACACACACACACACACACACACACACACACACACACACACACACACACACACGCGCGCGCGCGCATGCACAAGAATGCAGAAATAGGTATACCGTAATGAAAACCAAAACATGCGCACAAAACTCATTGTATTGATTATACAAAGAAATCAATATTAACACATCAATAACAAATATATCAATCCCTCAAATGTTCAAACTGTTTGACTCCGTCATTCACACACTCTTCTTTACCGGCAAAACATTTATTATTATTTATTAAAAAATATAATTTATAATAAATATTAATACATCTTTTATAAAATTTATTTTTTCAATAAAAATTCTGAAAATAAAAATGATTTTAATGAATTCTAGAATCACTATTATAAAACTTACTGTATACTTTCTTTTGCATCCCCTTATATATATATATATATATATATATATATATATATATATAGTGATTTTCCAAGCGTAGCTTAGATGTGGCACAAGGCCGAAAGTAGAGTGCACCCAGTGAGGATTTAACTCACTACCCAGTTGTAATTGTTCTAGCGAGACAAGGTTACTAACCATTACACTGCCTGTATATTTGGGCAAACCGATTATTTTAAAACAAGATAAAAGTCTTTTTTAAGATGGACATTGATATTTTGGCCGGCTTTTATGTCTATTATGCGTTAAAAAATCCTCTATCGATATTTTAGAAATTAGAATCAAATTAAATAAGAATTCGAATCAAACCAGAATTGATTTATTTGCTTATGCAAAAAAGTATTAAATTAAACTATTTACATAGTTCGGACTGCTGTCCACATTTTTATCGTCACATTCACGACATTTCGGTCGTTTACGCTCCAGGTTTCTTCAGATTATTGAATTTTCGAACCTTTATACGCCTATCCCTTTAACTCAAATTTCCACGTTTTTTACCACAGTTCATATTGCAATTTTGTTGTTATTTTTGCTTTTCTCTTGCACTCTTATTGGTTCCCATATTGTATTCATTTCTATGTTTGGTCGGCTTAGCTTTTTGTAGCCTATCATATGTGCTGATTCCTTAAGTTTTCGTATTTTCCAGTGAGGTTCCCTGTTTGTTATTTCTACTTTATCCCACCAAGAGGCGGTGATCTCACTTTTCCCTCCATCTGTGGTCAGCTACAACTGATTTTCCTATATTCCCTCGTGTTACGACTTTACGATGTTCTTATAGTTTTACCTTAAGAGGGCGACCTGTTTGTCCTTTATATTTCTTACCACAGTTGCATGGGATGACGTACACACAGTCCTTAGTCATGTTCTCCTCTAGTGGGGGGGGGGGTACTCGGAGGAGGTGTCTACGAAGTGTCTAACACCTTTTCAAGGTCGTCCTGATGTTATATGGACCACAGATCTTTTGTATTTTCTCCGATAATCCCTTCACATTGTGTAGGCAGACCGAAGGTGTTTTCTGAGTGTTGTTATCCTCTTGTACTCTTTTCTCCCAGTTTGTCAGAGCCACTGCCATGTACCCGGGGTACTTGTTATGTTGTAGATTACTGCCTATACTCACTATTTCTTGTTCATATGACTCTGTGTCAACATTTATGACTTTTGCTCCATGTTGTAAGCAGCAGACGATCTCTTTCTTTAGACTGTATGGGTGGTGGGAGTTGAATTTGAGGTATTGAATGTTGGCTTGCTGTTTACGGATTTCTTGAACCCATGCTCTGTTCGAGATATTAGTACATCCAGGAAGGCGAGTTTGTTGTCATTTTATCTCTCCATTGTGAACTATATCGATGATCTTATTGTTCACATGATCCAGTGGTAGCTGGACATCTTCCTGGTGTGGCCAGTGTATGAATGTGACTTCCACATATCTCATAGGATTGGCTTTAGTGATGTGGATTCTAATGTCATTTCTTCGAAGTATTTCATGTATAAGTTTGCTAGTGCTGGTGATAATGGCGAGCCCATTGCTAAGCCTTCATCCTATCGATATATATCTGATCCCATCCAGTACGTTGGCACAAAGAGTTGTGAATTCAGTACCTGCCTATTGTAGTGGTTAACAAAAACTTGGAGAGGTGAGTTAACGGGAGATATCACCCGGAAGAGGCACGTAAAAGTAGAACAATCTACCCCGGTGAACGAAATAAAGGGTTCAGCTCGAAATTCCAATCATCTGAAGAAGGTCGGGGCGTACAACGGCCGAAACGACGTTAATATGACAATAAAGATGAGGATATCAGTAAATAATTACAATACCTCATCTCAGAAATATAGACAAGTATTAAACTGATATCAGGTTTTAAAAAAATGTAAGAAAAGAAATTCGAAGTTGACGAGGAACAAGTGAAGCCAACAGTCATTTGTAAGAAGTGGATTTGAAAAGGCAATATTTTTAAAGTCTACTTTTAGGCCATTGATTGTTGCATTGACACAGATATGAAAGTTCTTTTAAAACTTTCTACAATATAAATAATTATGTGCAAAAATGCAAAGAGAGCAAGGAAAGTCAAAACGTGTAGATTTTTGTGTTCCATTATTTGATACGTTTTTCATTTTGGTTTGCGATCGACAAAAAGAACTGCAGGAAAAAAATTTCGGTTACTTCGTCTTGCACAGTCGAGTCAATTTGTTAAAAGCAAACTAAATACCGTTAACATTTATTGTAACCCCCCCCCTTTTTCAGAAGAGTCCAAATAATTATTCGCCTATTTTATTTACCCCCCGTACACTCAGCTTTGCAGGATTATCTGTGCTGACCGAAAGGAAGTAATGATGCATTTGGTCGAATCGCATCAACAGCCAGAGGAGTCTTTCAGCCAAAGTATCTCTGACAGCTACAATTTCTTAAAGCAGCAAAATATGTTAACTAAGACAATGTTTTGTGCTTTAGAGAGAGGTGGGCGCCAAGTATACAATGTTGCTGTTAAATACGGACCCGTTTGCGGTAACACTGTTTTGTTTTTTTAAATGTTATAGTGTCTGCTATCTAGGCAAAAATCCATTTAGTTTCTGATCTTTCTTAACTAGTATTCTTAACTCTTTAGTTTACATTACTGCAAACTAAACTTCGTTCTTTCTATCTCAACCACCGAATTACTGTAAATAGCTGCAGTACCTGGGGAGGTGATTAAGACCCTTTATTCTGACATGTAAATAAAATCTAGTCTCTGAAAATGAATTGCGTTCTTTAACTTTCAGAATTCTTAATCCCACTTAGGAATTTAACCGCATTTAATGTATTTTACATGTATCGCAACTAAGTTGTTTCAACAACTTTTTTCTTCAGTCAGCGTTTTCTCAAAAAGTTCGACCAAGCTCGGTGAATTTTTCTCTTTGTCCCCTTTCGATAAACTACCAATGGTAAGTGAAATTGTTTCTCAAATCGGCATGCTCTAGATACTTTTTTTTTCTCTAGTTATCGTAAAATCTAATCTCAAATTTATTTTAAATCTCACTCCATTCTTTAAATGATACTTTTCCACTTTTGTGCACAAAACAAACAAGCGTTCTGTTCTAGAATTCATACCTTGAATATTGGCTTACATGTGTTTGCTACAAAAGTCTTTGGCCAACTGTCAGAGGACTAACTCTCTCGGGTGTAATGAAGATAATCAAGACTCCTAATGTGAAAATACCACCTAAAATACAGATGAAGTAATCTCAAAAGCTACAAAGATCAACGAATGTCCTCAATTTAGTCTTAAAATTTTTAATCCGTTTATTAAACCTCTGTTGGAAATAGAATCGAAGTTCGTTTAAACGCGACTTTACAAAATATTACTATGTATTTTTTTTCTCGTTGCTTAACACCAACCTTTTATTTTAGGTTTTACGTAACTTCGTAAAATCGAGCGAAGAACGTTTGTACTCAAGTGGCCGTGCATTCTTTGATAGTTACTATGGTACTTTTACTATCACCTCGCTGGAGGCTTGTGTTTTTTCCTGCGAACGTCTCTTGAAGCGTCTTCAACTGGCCACCAAAGATACAATAATAGTGTTGAACTATTCAAGCCCTTCGTCTAAATCGTTGGATAACGTTAAACACTCCTTTGATATCTCCAAAGCTGCTACTGTTACATCACGTCATTTAGTCTGTAACACTACTGAATCTGTTCAACAGACTGAACCTACAAGTGTTTGTAACAATCTGGTTCCAGAGAGTGAGACAGAAAGTTCTACAATGGAGGCAGATCCAGAATCTGAGAATGAGTTGTTGGCAGAATTCATAAGTTCGTTTAATCTAACAATAGTCTACGTAAGTACATCACTTTGAAATTTATTAAGGTTTCCTACAGGTCAAGTTTGCCTGTTTTCCGAAATTACTTTTAAACAACATTTTGACCAGTTTATTGCTGTAGTTGTCATAGGTTAATAGTAATTCTACGAATAATAACTTCCACAAATTCTTCGCCATTTTAATCAATCTCTTCACCGAGTATGGTACTCCATACTTGGTCAATTTATACTTTGAGTCGTTCACTATTTTTTTTTCTGAAGTCTATTAAATAAAATCCTTATTTGATCTTTAACGTTGTTCAAATAGCGGTCATTAACAATACTTGTATTAGCTCGGTTCTTACCAATAAAAATTCAACTATTTTCTCTTCACAGGGAAACGTAACTGGCTTGGAAAAGACGTTTGTACTGCTATACGACATGTTTATCTTGCATCCCTTAAACGTTATCGTAAGTTCAATTGGTCTTTCTGAAAAGACATTAATGTCTATGTAATTATATATTATAATCTCAACTTATCAAACGAGACTGACTCTAGGGAATGGTGATCTACTGTTCAACTGTCGAACTCTTTGGCAGAGGAATCAGGACGAGGATTTGCCGAAGGGCAAAGTTTCGTCAGGGAGTTAAACAGACACGGATCCGTTTATGCGGGTCCTACGGGAATATTTTTGGGCGAGCCTACGGGCTCTGAGAACCCACGGTAAACTCGGCCTTGTGGCACATACATCTCTCGTGAGGAGGGGGCTGTTAAATATTAACGTAACTGACTCTAATTTCAAAAGTGCTATTGCAAGACCTTGATGTCTTAAATGTGTTCTCGTATAAACCGAACATTTGAAGATTCTTGCAATCTTTGCTTGCCATTGCTCACACTGTAAAATGTAAATATCTTTTGGAAAAGATTATAAATCCTGGAACGCTCCTTGCAACATCAGCTAATAACATTCTGGTAATTGACTTTCAGACGAATAACGTCGAATGACCTGATTGTAGGATGTTTCATTTTATTTCATTAATATTTGTATACATTAGATTTGTGTACTTTTCTTTTCGCTTAGGTTGCCTTCTTACGATTTATTAGTAACCTCGTCAAAGACTTGGAAGCTTGTATTCACGCTTCCAAATCCGATATTACAATGGCTGGACGTCGTATGGTAAGTCACCATACGGGTTTCTCTACATTTATTTTGTGCTCCAAATTTTCTTTGCTTAAATTCGTCCATTCTGTTTTTCTAAATTCTAAGACCAACTTGCACACTTTCCACGCCATGAAAGTATAGCAAATAATTTCAAACGCACATATTTATTGAAAGTAATACAAATCTACATTTTATTACAGTTTTGACTAATTGGTCCAAAGTTGTCGGTTAATACGTCTAAACCATTCAGAAAATGCATATAGTGCCAGACTTTTTACAAATGTCTAAGCTGTAAAATTGTTTTTCCTTTCACAATGACTCCTCCCCCCCACACACACATATACCAGATTACTGACTGGTAGTGATCGGATGTTTAAAAATATTTGCTATAAACTACACCTGTTGCCTAATTTGTCTGCAATTTTCCATAATATTGTACTAGTTTTACTACTTTGCCACTTGTGAAGAAAAATAGTTAGTTTCATGACCAATTTAGTTGTCAATATTTGATACCAAATGATTAAGCTGAATTATCAAATATCGGTTTACGTTTTATTTTTCTAGAAAAACACTTCCTCACTTGGTATGACATCCTTAAGGAATCACTTAATGACTTTCTACTTTGATATCGTGCGTCCGATGAAGCCCAGTGACTCTATTCTCAGACTAGAATCTAAAGAGTCTGTTGGTGAGTTCATTTAATTTCTTGTTTTGCTATTAAACTTCTTGCATGAATCCAATCTCTTCTGATTTATCTTTATTCAATAGCTGTTTCCTTGTATGAAGCTTGTCAAAGGCGAGCCAAATTAAAGTTGCAGTTAACTCTAATACACATCGGAACGTATAGAATAAATGAGGCTTGATAAAAATGATTGTGTGCGACAACAGGCAGGAAAGCTCACGTGGTTTCTGAAAATAATATTCTACAGATTTTCCAACGGTATTTTTTTACATTTCTTCCAGGAACCAAGTTCAGTATACATAGTGTAGGCAAGTTTGTATTTTGAAAACTGATATATACAACTTTGATATAGTTTTTCTAACTTCAGGTTTGTGTGGCTCAAATGGAGGACTTCTGGATGATCTTATTAATTCGGTAACATTTTACCAGGAAGAAAACGATCCTGACTATGTGGTAATGTTCCTTACGTCTTAAAGCTACGTAAATTCGATGAAGAAAAAGCTTTTTAAATGTCTTTTTTGCTGCATTGACAATTATATACGTATCTTATCTTAAATCTAATGCGCGATGACTTAATAGTTGCTATTGATATTAAAACTTTAATGGTATCTTCGATCGCCGGCATAGCCGTTTATTTTACTTTACTGAGTTGACTTATTAACGCTATGGTAAGCTTCTTCGCTTCACAACTAATGAATATTTCTCTAGAACCTCCTATGTTACGGCTATTTTAAGCTCCACCCACATTATATATATATATATATATATATATATATATATATATATCTCAATCTTTAAAACAAAAAAAACTGAAACATTTCCGTTTCTCCTGTTGAGGTTGTGAAATAGATCTGAAATTTTTTTTTTCCAGCCAATTTCTCAAAGTTCCGATTCCAGCACTGAAAGTGGTGAGAACGAGTCTGACATTTCCGTCGAAGAAACAAACGGCTTGCTGAGCATAAAGGAAAAAAATCCAGTAAAAATGGAAATTGACTTGCCAACAGAACCAAAAGACAAAGATGTCTGAGAGTCGAGCGTCATTTCTGATGAAGAGAAACTCCTAATTTTATTAAACGCTTTAACGACTTTATCAGATCGAAGAAATTAAAATTAAATTCGCTATTTAGTTTAAGATTTTTTTTATTTTGTTTGCTCCTTGGATTTTCTTTACTAAAATTACCAATGTTAAGAAAACTGCTAAATAAATTCTCCAACTTTTGCGTTGGTCCTTCATTGTTCAATAACCTCTTATTTTTTTTTTGTAATTTTAATAAAATACAATTATAGTTAAATATTTTATAAACTAGTCTTCTAATAACATTTAGTCCCGCTCACATGCCTCCCCCCCCCAATTACTATGCATTAAATAACTCCTGTGACTGGATGAATATTGTTGCAAGGCGGGCCTAAAAACAAAATGTCTTTTGTTGCAGGCTTAGTTGTCGCGAAACCAATTCAAGTAACTAATTTATTTACGGTAACGAAAAATCTTGTGAAAAGAGGGCTTCCGTCTAATAATCCCTTTCCCCGTGTTATCTCTATTTGTGGGTGTTTTTTTTTTTTTTTTTTTTTTTTTTTTCCCCCTCTACAGAATTCCGTGTACTTGGGACTTCGGTCAAACAAAAATAATATTGATCGATTACTTTTCTATCAAACAGTGATGCTTGCTTATAGGCCTACTACTAGGAAGGTGTCGTGCTGAACACGATTTCTCGCCAAAATCTAACGCGTTTATAAATCTGTCATTCATCAAATGTTGCTATTACATCTGGCCCTGGTGTTCCTAGATTCTTGATAAAATCCAAAGAATCTGTTGACTTGCCATCTTTACATCGGTCACTTTCCCACCGCCGTAATGTAGCTTTTTGCTCATTTTTTCTCTGGTAATTCTGATAAGCTTTCCTCTATCGTACTCCCGTTTTACGATCTTGTGCCGTACTAAATTGAACAGCTCTGTCTTCTTTTTACCGTTGAAATCGTCGCATTTAACCATAAGCTCCATATCAAGTTTCTTCCCTCGCACATCACGCTATTGTTTACTTTCCAGTCAACTTCAAAAATGTAAATGCAATCTCAATCGTCACCTTCTGTCTTACTTCTTGTTCTTTTAATGTCCTATCTTTAATAATTTCTCGGATACTTTCACCAAATAACTACTTGCGTCTTAGTGGCTTTATTGCGTTACTTGGGTTGAACTGATTAAAAATAAATTACGACTACAGTGGGCACTTAAGCATTTTGTTCTCCTAGAGTAACCACGGGAATTTTTCTGAACTGCTGCATAATTTTATTGAGGCGTTGTATTGGTGCAATTTGCTCACCTCAAATATTTATACAGGTTGTTCTCTGCACTGTAAAAATTATCAAACCACGACGGCGGTGAGTTAGCTCTATATGCTCTTACGATGAACGGAAGATCAATAATAAAGTTTAGCTTCTGCTGATCAGACGCCATTGTGAAATAAATAAAAGCATATGTTAGGCTGGTAATTAAAGTATATTTTGCTGTTGAGCGCCAATTTGACTTTGCCTAGTAAAGTGAAAATAGTTTTAGTCTCGAAAATGAAGTAAAGTAATGAACTGACTGCTTAGATGAAGAGCATTCCACTTTTTTTCTCCGCCTCCTGTAGCAACTTTTAAATTCGCAAATGCAACATAAGTGCATTGATAAAATAAAGTAGGAAAAGAAGTAAATTTTTCTTTATTTTTGCAAATACAATGGAATGAATAACACATCTTTCTCCTTTTGTAAAGAGAAAAGCTACAAAACATTTAAAAACAAAAGTCGGTAAATATTTTTTAAAGAACATTTGATTTGAAACTTTACTTTTTAAAAAATTTAACCATTTTAGTTAATTTTCGTTAAAACACATTTTTTTAACTGATTTTTTTTTTATTCTGTTTTACCTTACTTTGATGCGATTTGAAAAACGCAATCTACCAATTAACATTTGAAATAGCTTAAATAATTGCCGTCCATTGAGGTGTTAAAATAAAATCGGATCAACTACAGCGAGAAATAAAAACTACAACAAAAAGTTACTTTTCAAATTATCAATAAAAAATTCTTATAAGGTATAATTTTCAAATATGTTTGTGCCTTTGTGTGTGTGTATATAGGATGTGAACACGGCCAACAGCAAGTCTCTAACAATGGATACCAGCAACGTCATTGTTATGGCTAACCGGACATTTATTTAATAAAGCTAATCAAGATTAGAAGAGGAACTCATCAGCGACGAGTCTGAATTCCTAACACGATTGAAAAAAATATTTAAAAAATATTTAATTAGTGATCATAACCGGGGTGAATTTAAAATAAACGCGGGGAAAAACCACTTCAAACAGTAATTTTATTGATAATAACGCGTGACTGCAATCTCGTGATTCTGTTGAACTAATTGATTTTGATGAGAAGGGGATTCTGAAAATCGGACGCGACATGAGATAGACCGAAGAATGCATCGGCCGAAGCGTTGAGTTAACAACAAAGCTGAAGACAACAGTCCAAAATATGTATGGAGTGGTGAAGAGTCCATTCCAAAATATCAGAAAACGAAAGTATTTTCTGGAAAGAGACGTTGCATTATCAGAATTGTTTCTTTTACTTTGAATAAAAGCGGTAGATAAATCCAAATATACAGAAAGAGATTTAGAATGAATGACCAAAGGATGGAAATATTTGAGTTAATTCTTCATGAAAACTAGCTGTTGTCTATTTTGAAGGATTTAAAAAATCTCTGTGTTTCATTCACCCTTTTGCAAAGAATCTAATACTTGTCTTACTTTCCAGCGCCGATCTTCGGCCATGTTCTCAGCATATACCCGGTTCTTTTTATTTTTTTTAAATTTTGAAAGGTGAAGATATATGAAGGAAAATACTAAGATGCTGTTTCGTTTCTGATGTGAGAAACGTCAAACTAAAAAAATACTACGTCTTATTTTCTGGCACTAAGATTTCAACAGCAGTACCGATTTGCGATGTCGTTCGGACATCGAGATTTCGTTTGTCATTGTTTTACATTTCTTCTCAGTCTATGCCTCCTTTCTTTCTTTCCTTTTTCATCCTTTCTCTGTTTTAAGGAGTGTTTCTTTTTTTTCTTTTTTTGTTTTATTTCGTCAATATTGAAGTTTAAACAGTGGATTTCGTTCCTGGCGAATGTCTGCAACGTAGACAACTTGGCCGTTTGGAGCAACAGCCAAATCGTGAGGAAGAGAATTATCCCTCTGCAGAAAACAGAAAAGAAAATTTTCTCAGCAAAATAAAGCATTCAAAACTGATTTAAAAGAATTAAAAACTATTCAATAATAAACAAAAACAAACAACAAACAATTATTTAAATGAATTTTGTGAACAGGAGCTTAAAAGATAGATTACTGCCTCAATTCCGATTTAAAGATAATTAATTCTATGTTTTGCTGAATTATCCATTGTTGTTGCATAGGCGTAATAATCGTATAAGCCGTTTATAAGGAATTCAATTCCAGTGAATTTTCTGTTTAATAATGTAGTTTTATCAAACAGATTTAATTAAAAGAATTACACCAGGAATTTTTTTTGTTGTTAACATTGTAATATTTGCTGAAACAAAATGTCTGGTTTCGTTATGTATAGACAGGCGGATTAGTTGTCTCTCGAAGCTTTATCGAAACCCTTTTGCAGTTTGTATTAGGTCATCCCATAAGTTCTGTCTGAATTTTAACTTTTTGTTAAAATGAACGAAATTTAAAGAGTATTTTATAATGTCTAATGGAGCTGAACAATATTTTTATGTTTAGATACATTTAAACTGATCAAATTTTATTTCAGGGAACAATAAAATTAAATTTTGTTTGATTAAAACCCTGCTAACATGGAAGTGCCCAAGAATCATTTGAGGCACATAATGCTTTATGAGTTCAAGAAAGGAAACTCAACAGCCGAAGCGGCTAGAAACATTCACTCAGTTTATGGAGAGGAATGTGTGAATGAAAGAACTTGCAGAAGATGGTTTGCAAAATTCAGAGGTGGAGATTTCACCCTTGAAGATGAAGATCGAACCGGACGTCCAGTTGAGTTTGATGAAAAGCTTCTTGAAGCAGCCCTTGAAGAAAATCCTGCTTTATCAGTTGATGAATTGGCAGTGGTTCTCAGTTCAAACCATGCAACTGTTCATCGTCATCTTCAACAACTTGGAAAAGTTCCTAAACTTGGAAAATGGGTGCCTCATGAATTGTCTGAAAACAACCTCAAATCCCGAGTTGATATCTGCTCCTCTCTCCATTCTCGCAAATTTGTTTCACCTTTTTTGCATAGACTTGTGACTGGCGACGAAAAATGGATCTTTTATCGAAATGTTAAGCGTCGTAGACAGTGGCTTGGTAAAGAGGAAGGACCCCAGCTACAGCCGAGAAGGGAACTTCATGGGCAAAAGGTTCTTTCAATCTGGTGGGATTGCCAAGAAATCATCCACTTTGAATTCTTACCACCTAATGCAACAATTAATACTCAAATATACTGTCAGCAATTAGAGCGTTTGAACCAAGCTTTGGGGAAACAAAGACCTGCTCTAGTGAATCGAAAACGGGTGATGTTTCATCAGGACAATGCGCGACCACACACAGCAAGAATCACGTTACAAAAGATCGAAGAACTTGGTTAGGAGAAAATTCCTCATCCTCCTTATTCTCTCGACCTTGCTCCTTCAGACTACCATTTGTTTCGTAGCTTACAGGATCATTTGGAAGAAATAGCTTTTGTAACACAGGAAGAGGTTAAAACTGACATTTGTGAGTTCTTCGAATCAAAGCCAAAAGAATTTTACAGTAATGGAATTAGTAAGCTTGTTAATAGATGGAAGGAAGTCATAGATAATCAGAGAAAATACAATGTTGATTGAATCTGTAATTAAATGTAACATTTGGTCACTTGTTTTCTTTATTCAAAATTCGGACAGAACTTATGGGATGACCTGATAAATACTAACAAGTTTTCTTACTGGTTCAATCTATCCTCCTTGTCATTTTCTTACCAACGCAACAGCAGTCAAGGATAAATCTATAAAAAAAGATTGACAATATATATATATATATATATATATATATATATATATACACTCTTCCTGTAGTAGAGACTACTGTTCAAATCCATAATGTTAACATTTTGAATACTGATTTCTTAGGCTGGTTGTTATACTCATTTGCAAGATTGGCAGAATACGCTCTTACTCTCCGCATTTTACCTGATGACGTACTAAGCCCACAAGAAAAATTATCCTTCAAAAATATTTTAAATTTACCGTGTACGAAATACGCGTTATCAAAATTGCAACATTAAAAGTATCGACGAAATTGTTAGAGGCCAGCTTAAATTGTTAGCTTGCAGGTGTTTTCCCTTTGAATCTCTTGGGAGAGGAACTCCATATTTCCTCGAATTTTATTAACATTCTTAATTTTTCTTGAGCGGCATAAATGACCGATAAAATTACAAATCCCCAATGCTTTATAGAACCGGTGTAAAATAGAACTGTAAATCAAATCTGTATTTACTAACTCAAAAACCACACCAAAAATTATAATCCGCCGTCTCCAACTCATGGCCATCGTTCATGTCTCAAAATTCGAAGCACTCATGGGAAGTCTTGCAGTAAAAATGACGATTTATTAAAGATCACAAAATCAAAAACTTTTAAACTATTTACCTTTCAAAAAATTAAAATATGCTATGGCATAAACAGACGTAGATAAGATTTCGAAAGCTGTAAAGTGGATGGAAATTTGAAAGATTTGATAATTGAACTATTTTGGAAATTAAGAAGGATTATTGCTGCCTGACTTTTCTAATATTTCAATAAAAAATTCCAACCTAGTAAAAAAAAAAAAAAAAATTGTCGAATTAGAAAGGAGGGTATTTTGATATCTGGAATGTTTCAGGCCTGTCACATAGGGGACTTCTAGAAATAAGACCGTTAAGGACTTGAATGGAATTTTAAATTACAATAGAATAATTTCTCTTTATGTATGCTTTTACGCTCTATAAACTTTTGACCCCACTCTTCTTTTTTTTAAAAATATTTCTGTCCTTTTTTCTTTTCTCTCTTTCTATCTTTTGCTCTCTCTCTTTTTTTTTCTTTCTCTTTTCTCAAAAGTTTAATAATGTAACTATTGTTATTATTATACCAGTTTCCGTCAATGTTTTATTTGGTAAAAAATAAAAAATATATTAAATAAACTGGTATAAGCCTTTGACATTTTTACTTGTCACGATAATCGCCAACTGAAAGCAAGGCAAGAAATCAAATCATGGATTCAGCTTATAGAGGCGTGAATAAAAATCAGCTGACAATTACGTCTTTGGCTATTTATGGTGCACTTTGTTACTCATCATTTTTTCTCATGAAATTTGGTTTTCAGCTAGAAAAAGAAAAACACTTTTTGTCCTTATTTAATCAAGCACGAAAATTAAATAATCATAATTATAGCAAATACCTTGCGTTTTTGTAAACAGTGATTATTTTAATAAGTTTTTGTAAGAATTTATTTTCTTACTCTAACCAAACCAGAGAAATGACTTCGACAACAGGCAAAAAGTATTATTAGTCATTATATATATTTAGACACACTGAACTAGAAAATGCGTATTCACGAAGGAAAAAAATCTATACCGAGAAAAAAATTTTTCTTACCGGATAATGAGCCGTTGGCCAGTTTGCAATGACCTCTCCATTCAGGAGGTCAATAGTGCTTCCCAAACCACGTCCCATCAGTTGACTGACCACATAAAGAACATTCACTGTAAGAAAAATATATTTGACTTTGATTTCGGTAAAATAGGAAAATACAAAAAGTAAAATTCCTATAACTTTGTACAAAAAAGTTGTACCCATTGAATCTGGGTTATCAGAAGACAATAAAAATGGTCGAAATAATTTTTATCGATGAAAAATTGAAATAGAGCCGAGTAACCTAGAAGGAACTTTGGAATTCACATGATTTTGGTTGAAGCAGCCAGAACCCCGTGATAATCGCGTGCGCAGTAGTAGGGCCGAGGGTCAGTTATAACAAGCCGGGTTTATCTATATAAACGCGTAGTTATGCTGAAAAATTTAGACTGGAGAAAATTCTTGAAGAGAGAAGAGAGAATTGGCCCGGGCAAGCGTTGGGAGGAGGAACGCCACTATAACTTTAAGCCCCACACAGAAATCTTTATCCCTCCATCGCAAGAGTCATATAGCTTTCTGAGACGATTTAACAAGTTAATTACACTACACTCTCTGTGTGTCTAGAATCCAGTGTATGAGTTTTTACCTTAAATACTTTTCTTTTCTGTAACCTGTTTCTTTTCTCTACTATTCTTTTCTGCTATATAAAAGACATTAACAATTCAACCATTTAATAGTTGTTTGTCCGGTTTTCTGCAGATATTAATTTTTTGTTTTTTGCTGCATTCTAAATTTCTTAGCGCAGACTCCCCAGCCGTGTCTACATCTTCAGTCGACCGTGAATGGACGGACATCACTTCTGCTTTCTGGATCAAACAAATCACAACGTGAGCAGGAAGCAGGATTAAACCAGCGGACCGGTCGAATAATTTACGGATGCTCAGGGGACCTATGGCCACTCCCTTAAGTTCGGTTAGAACCAAGTAGACACCTAAACCCAGAGAGTAAGACGCCGGTGGTTGAGGAGCTGGGGCGAAAGTATTAGAGTTTGCAGCGTTTCTCATTGTTGTAAAGTGGCGCCAGGGAATGAAGTTGAAATATGTTACTGGAGAAACAAGCATATGGGGTTGGCTGGCTATTGATTTTTGCCTGTCTGAGAAATTGTATGGATTGCGTGACAGCAGTTGTCATACATTTCCGATGGCGAGAATGAATGACATCAAGAAAGTCATATTCTATCCACACTGCGGATTTTTTATATATAAATAGTAGGATGGTCAGGAAAAAGAGTAGATGACAGACTCGCGCGATACGGTGACAAGAAATCCAAATACTTTCATTTCGTTTTCTTCACTGCTTCAACATCTCCAATCACCATGTTTAGGAAATTGTTCCTCTCAAAATAAACACGTGTCATCTTAGATTTTTACTCTGTCTTACGGCAAAACAAAGATTATGCGATTTCCAATAAAAAATAATTCCAATAGACATTCCCTCCCGAAATACAAAGGTTTTGTGGGGAGGGTGCGAAAACAAGCAGAGTAACGGGATAAAGTTCGTAGCAGGCGATATCATCTCAGCGTAGAAGCAACTGCACCTCTGGAGTCGCATGCGATCAAATGTAAGTTTATTTCCTCTAGTGACTTTTGATGTGCTGTGTCTCTCGGACGTAGACGATCATGGTTCTCTAAAACTCCCACACTTTTATTGTCATAACTTTTGACCATTATTATCACTTTTTGTCCTTATTCTATCAGCCGTTTACACAAGTCCGTTAAGTAGCTATTTCCCCCTGTTTTTTTTTATTTCAGTATGCTCTGTGAGTTTTAGATTCCCCAAGACTTTTTTCCTCACTATATGTCCCAGACACCGTTGACAAATGCTGAGATCAAATGAAAGAAAATCTCGAATTGCATCCCTTTTGTTACTGCATTATTTGGCCTTTTCTAATCAACAACACCGAGAAAAACTTCAAAGACAACACCTCTAATGTTGTAAAATAGGTTTTCATTACAAAATTCGCGGACACCAAACTAAGAAATAACATTGTTATATGATGTTAGTGTAATGTAAATCAAATTCAATATACAAGACGTCTAGCAATTTAATTAGATGTATCACTATATTCACATTGTAATTTGGTACGCTTTTTCAGCGTTAAAGAGAGATTGGCGTTTATAGTTCTATCGTATTGCAATCCTGAAAAAAAATCGCTAAATTGTATCAACAAATAAAAGTAAATATGTTAAAGACGATCTCAGCAACTTCAAGAGAGATGTACGCGCTGACTTTTATTTTATTACTAATGTAAATAATCCAAATATGAAACTTTTTTTTATCACATCGTTCTCAAATTAGAAGAGACCTTTCTTTCTTTCTTTCTTTCTTTCTTTCTTTCTTTCTTTCTTTCTTTCTCTCCTTTCTCTGTCTTCCAATTTCTCACTTTCTTTTTGAATTAAAAACGAAAATATCATATGATTGTTATACTTACTGTTAGGATCGTATTTCAGGGCAAAAATGCGACCAAGTCTTCGTTTGGCGAAAGAAGACACAAATTCACCTGCTTCGTGTTCATTCTTCAGACCAGCCTTAAAACACAAGATCCTGGATGAAAAAATAAATCATTATATTAGGATAAAAAACAAAAGAAAAAAACAATCGAAGACTTATTTATGATACACTTAAAAATAAAGACATGTATCTTGAAAAATACTTTGAAAATATTCTCCGACCGCATCAATACAAAAAAAGAAACGTAGTTGATATGGTTAATGTTTTGATTTACAATTATTTTCATAACTATTGACAGAATTACCTTTTCTTGCTTTCTTGTGAAATATTAATGACTTTCAAGTGTGTTTTTCTAAGTTGACAGCTAGACAAGGTTTTTGGATTTTAATCATTTTTGCTAAGTACACAAATTTCCGCACCGCGCATACGTTTATATACATATATTTCTAATAAGATAAGACACATATAAATGCATTTAGACAGATCATCTTCAAGAGTACTGACCTTCTATTTTCACGATCAGCCACATACAATCTATCAAGTTGTTCCACCAAAGCAATACTGTGAACCACTTTCAGTTGCGCTGAAACAAAGCGAAATATTTTGACATGACATTGATTTTATTGCTAAAACAATTTTTAAAATGGTTTTGCTAAGTTATAGTCTAGCTCAGATGTGGAACAAGTCGGCAAGCATAGGGCACTCAGTGAGGATCGAACTCACTACTAAGTCGTAATTGATCAAACAATACATATTTGCTAATAATTACAAAACGTTGAAGTTAAGTTATGCCCACTGATACGAAATTTTAAATCGAGTTTAAAAATAAAGAATCGTTAAAGCGACATAGTTCCTGGTGTGCAATTTTTGTTTACTTTTGTCTCCTTAATAAACGTTGTTTCTCCGTTCACAAAAATTGCATTCAGTTTGAAGCTGTGAAGTTGTTCCTTATGTTGACACATTGGATGGGGGAAAATAAAAAGTTAATGTTTATTAAGAGGGTTTTTCCATTGTCACTTTTACCAACGAAATGCTATCGACCAAAAAGAACACAGGAAAGAATTAAACCACACTTACACGTCTCGCCAATGTAAGACAGAACTGTGCCATTCTTAGCGAATTTCACAACACGGCTGTTACAATACCTGTAAATGAAAAGAAATTATAAAATGTCAACATCAAATAAGCACAACTTTCATTCGATTGTTGAATGCTTAATAAATATAGGGGTTGTTGGTCTACCCTAAGTTTGATAGAATTTTTTTAATTGAACTTTTAACGGAGGACCAAGCAAAAAACAAATGAACAATAAATATTCCATCGTATCTGTGTGAATTTGAAGTGTTGAGTGATGTGCTTTATACACATGTGTGTACGCACACACACATGTCACCCCCATGTTTCATGTTTTTCTATTTCACTTCAAAACTAATCGATTACATTCGATGTTAGTGACTGGGATTTTTGTCAGACGATCTTGTCAATAGTTTATCGATTTGTTCCTCACCAGAGTTGCTAGCCTGGACATTTGATGGTCTAGCGTTAATAAATTTTGACTTTCGCTATTTGCGATTTGCGGGGTGACATTTAAAATAAGCTAGGCAACTCATGAGACGAAAGTCAATTTAAAATTTTGTTTGACTGGGCTTTCAAATATTGTCCAGTTCTTTATTTATAGGTTCATAGTTGTTCCGTATTTTTCATTTGTTTCAATCAATGTAATCAGAGATTAAGTAAGAATTGTTTTTTAGTCAATCAACGGAGTTATGCGTAGGTATTTTGATTCATACTGTTAGTTATTAATCGATACTTCATGTGATCCTCACGCGCCTCCACTGATGACGTGAACGACAATGTTGTGGCTTAAGTGATCGTCTGGCTATAGGCACACTTGCCTGTAGACCTACTGTAAGCAAACGGTTTCCAACAGCCCGGGTTGACACTCCTTGGGTCATATTTATTCTGATCTGTGCTGTGAGCGCTGTACTGTGCCGCTGCTGCTCTAGCAATGCGTTAATCTGTACTACATGTCCATTTAGAAACTTGTCGACGGGTATAGGAATACTTGCATTATTTATATTGTTCTCAAGGACACATGGCCCATTGGATAAAGACGTTGGTTAGATCCAGTGACTAGACCCAAAGAGTTGTGTTCAATACAAAGCCACAGCAACCAAACTTGGAGATTTGAGCTAAAGGAAAATAACTGAGACACCCGGAAGATGCATAGCATGTGGAACTAGAACAATCTATCCCGGTGGACGAAATAAAGGGTTCGATTCGAAGAAGGCCGGAGCGTACAACGGCCGAAACGTTGTGAATATGGAAATGAAAATGAGGATAACAGTCCGAATAATATAAATAATGCAAGTAATCATAATACCTCATCTCAGCGATATAGACGAGTATAAGGATGTTTATTTGTTGCTATCATAGAAGCACCACCTCCGCATCACGCTCAACATGTCCGTCAATTCTTCGAAATAACCACTCAGCTCCCCGAAGGCTCATAATCCGATGTTGTTTCAATTTTAATTGAACAGAAAGACCACATCTCTGTGACATGGAACCTGCTTATATTGGACTCTTTCATTACACTAAACCTTATTGCAGCGCGCGTCATTGTTTAAAACTCATTAAACCTGCAATTGTATAAGTCTTACTGGGTCACAAGATGGTGGATGACTTCGAAAGTTTTACCAGAAAATCAGTAATCATGCACATACTGTAATCAAGTTAAAAGCAGCAAACCTGAATGACGCAATTGGTTTTTATCACATTTCATCCAAAATTAAGAGAAACTTGCAGGTTAATTGAATGTATAAATCTATGCTTCTTTAAACTAAGTGCACTTATGTACATGACGCCACATTTAAATTCTTCACCGTTTGCATATTTGCAAGAGAGGATGAGTGCAAGAGAGAAATAGTGACTGTTAAACAATAATGAAACAGAGGACATTTGACTTTAAATGCTATTCGACAGAAAATGACTGCATCTGCCTAAAATATTTCAAGGTACTTTCTTCAGTCTTTCTGTAAACTGATTAGAAAATCAATTCACAGAATTAAAAAAAATCTGAATGAATCATGTTCAGATATGTACTTACACAAAATAATAAATTCTTATGTCTTTGTGTGTCACACAAAAGTACATTGTGATGATTTTTAATTGAAAAAAAATCGGCTGCATTTTCACAGCAAAACACATTTTAAAACTAAACAAAAATTGATTAAGACAAGGTATTCACTAGATTTTTGAATATTGTAAAGGAATCCATTAAATAAACATAGAAACCTAATAAAAATTATGGAAGTCAAACTGAACTCAGATTTGTTTAAAGTTTTATCAAAATCTTAGACATTTGCACAGAAATATTCAGCTAAAGTTCTGAAAGACTGACATGATTCGATTCAAACCTACGTAGGTACGTCAATAAATCTGCCACATCATGCTTCAAGAATTTTTTACACAACAAAGTATTTCCTAAATAATTTCCTTTCTTTTCATTGCATTTAACACAATGGTGAATAAAAATAATATGGAGTGGACATTATACAGTACAAAATTCAGATCAAACTTTTTCTAGTAACTACGTATCAGGTGACAGATTTATTGACACACTGATCCACGGTCATAAGGACATAAATAATCTTCCTTATCAGAGTTGTTACTCACCCATCAGCGACAAAGAAATCCCCGTTTGATGCGACTTCGACGTCTGTAGGTTTACAGAAATGACTTTTGTCGTTACCTGGTAACAATCGAGTACCGAGGATCATTGAAGGTTTCGTGGCTCCGGGTGGAAATTTCATGACCTAACCAAAAATAATGCAAACAAAATCAAGAAAACGTCATGAGAATTAATTGTTATTAAAATTTAAATAATACCAATTCATTACGATGAATATTGTAATTTTACGTCTGGCTTACGCCTGTTGCACACATCAGACAATACGCACCAGTGAAGAACGTAATAAATAAATGCTTATCAAAACAAAAAATACATTTTGTTTTTGTTTTGGTTGTGAATCGTAAACTTTGCAGACGTGAAGATTTTTTAAAAATTGTGTTTATCTTTCAAAATGAATAAAGTCCTCAGTAGATTCCAACTAATAAGCAAGTAGGTCTACTCTAGAAGGAATTGAATATTTAAATTAATTATTAGAAAGGTTTTTTTATACGACATTCAGTATTTCGTGTGCAGAAATGCATGTGTGTCTTTGCAGTCATCATTCAAACAAATACGAAATTGACAGGAATGCACTCTTCTGTTGATTTCGACGTTTGAGAGCCTAGCAGAAGAGTTTGAAGTTGAACCGCAAAATTATTGATACTTGATTATAGAACTCGTCAAATTTGCCAAGACATATAACCGCGAAAATGGGTACAATGTGCCACAAAGTTTCCAAACAGCCTTGCACAAGTTTGAATTTAAACTTTTCCTTGTGCAAAAGAAGGCCCGAGAATCACTCAAGATATAGGTTGTATGAGCGTAAGATTAGTAGGAGGAGGAGGTAAGAAGTACAGATTATATAGGAAAGATAATGATTGGCCCTAGACTGGGAGAGGTTAAGATTGTAGGAATTGGGGAGGCATCCTCTCGAGAGTATGTTCTATAAAGTAACGGTTCTTGGGAAGAAGCTATCCGAATGGAACTTTCTTCTTAATGTGACACTATGATTCGGATATATGCGCACACGTGTGTGTGTGTGCGCCCGCACATCTGTGTGTGTGTATATATACACCCCCACATCTGTGTGTGCGTGCGCGCGCACACATATGTGCGAGAAGATTAGTTAGATTTGACCTGGGCATCAAACTTCAAGACCAAATGATTAGATTAGGAATCTAGATAAAAACATATGGCGAAAAGGGTAGATAAGTGTTAAGTACTTGTCAAAATACTAAGATAGGAAAAAGACCGGCTCTGGTCAAAACTTAAAAGGGTTTGAATTTAATGTCCCTGAATCGGAGTCAGCTAGGCTAAGAAATATTTTTATGTCCACTTTCTTCAAAGAGAGAAATGGTCATGAAAAAGTTATGGGTTTATTCGTGGGTGTCCCTTGTCCGGAAATGATGAAAGAGGATTCTCCATATATACGGCAGCGCTTTGGGCCACGGGTAGTTAGACTTAGTTTAGGTTCGAGGAAGGTTGATTTAGGCCGGAGCACGTAACATCGAAGAGCGACCCATTAGCAGCCGGACATTGTTAGTTAAGATATATATTTTTTTCCGCCAGCCGAGAATCAACCAAGAGTTATCATCCACAAAAAGGTCACACACCTTCTCTCCTCTTTTCGTCCTACCCAAGTTTGTAGTTGTGTTTTTCTTTTACCTGTGAGCCTACCTCTCGCTCGATCCACCGCACAGAAATTCTACGACGTGGGGTCTATATCTTTGTGCAGCGAGTTGCAGAGGTGGGTAGTCTCACATTAATAGAATACGTAACAAATGGAGATGATTTGTTCCGGTGTACATGGCATAGCGGGTCTCAGCCCTACATCCACACTTACATCCACCCATACATCCACCCATACATCCACCCATACATCCAATGACACCTCACATGGCAAAATAATCAGCCAGCAGTGAATTGTACAGAATTTGAAGAAATTATTTTATAATTAAATACTGACTTAAACTCCACAGATTGTGTTATGTGAATTAACTGTTTATTGTTTTTTAAAAAGTTTCTTTTTATCATTTATGAAAGTTTGTTGTCAAATAAAATCATTTCAAATTCATAGTAAAATTCTCTACCGACGAATTTGAATACTGAAAGCAAAAGGAATACCAGCCAACAATCTTCCTGAGGTTATCAATTCCCAAGTAGGCATATATGCAGACGACACTATAATATAATATATATAATATAAAATATATATTTTAAGATATATAATGTAAAGTACAGGGTTTTAATATGGGGGATATTAAAACCCTATGTTAAAATCTATATTTTTCCATCTTACTATCCCTCCCCCATCTATCTAGACATATATTTCCATATCTTTCTCCCCTTTCTCTCTCTCCCTCTCTTCCCCCATATTAAAACCATAAAGTCTATATCGAATGCTTTTATCAATTCTGTCACATTTAACGTCAACCCTTGCATGTGGTAAAGCCGGGACAAATTTCCCACAACATACATACACACATACACACACACACACACACACACATATATATATATATATATATATATATATATATATATATATATATATATATATATATAGATATATATATTACTGAAACGAGAGAGGTATCATTTCTCACTATTCACTTCCTTCAGTTTAAGTAATGCAACCATGTGCTTGACACACGTGAGGTAAAGTACAGACTCGTGTGCACTCACTCGTTTGTCCTGATAAGGTTTTAAAAATTGTTTTCTTTTTTATTTACCATAATGCCCTCTTTCTCCTTTTCTTGCATAAACACACACTCTCATTCTCTCTTTTACATTTCCCTCACTCTCCGTGAGTGCTTTCGTGTTTGGTTGATATGCAGGAGAAAATTGGATTAGTTGGCATTGTTTTCTTCTAAGGAAAAAAAAAAAAAAAAAAAAAAAATAATAATAATAATAATAATAATAATTAGTAGTAGTAGTAGTAGTAGTAGCAGAATAAGTGATAGTGTTAGTAGTAGTAATTCATGCTGCTGGTCGACTGACATTCCATGACTCAAAATTCCTCTCACAAACTCCAAAACATAAAGACAACTCTTTTTTGTTGTTTAAAAGCACCTGTTAATCCTTGCCACTGGCTTCTCAAGAAATCTACTTCTTTCCCCGCTACTATTAGGATTAAGTACATTGCAACGACGACGATGTCTGGTGATTGTTGTTGTAACAAGCACTCTTTTCACTGGGGAAATGGCTAACTGTTGGTTTTTGTCATTTTAAGTGAAATATGAAGTCGTTACTCGCTTCTTGTTGATGACGTTTCTTTATTTATTTTGGTTTTAGAATATTTAAATGGCGGCATGAATTGGGATTTTTTTCACTTGTCAAATTTCTTGCGAATTGTAAACATTTTACTTCTCTGCAATTCACTCTGTTTTCTTTTTCTTTCTTTCCAACTTATTTCTCTCGGTTTCATTCACTTTCTTTTTTTCCTTTTCTTCCTTTCTCTCACATTCTCTTTCTTTTTCTCTGTTTCTTTCCCCTTCTTGTTTTTCTTATTGATTGTTGACGTAGAAATCTTCAGAAAAAGGAATTATTACAACAAAGATTTTTCACAAAAAGTAACAATACCACTAAACATTTTACTTTTGAAAAAACTACCACAGCTAAAATTAAAGCTCATTCATGTTTTATGGTGTAAGATATAAATAAATTCAAAATTACACTGACATTAAGCGATAATTGTTCGTATTTGTTCCTTGTTGCAGTTCAGTTGAAAGTTTAAACTTTGAGGGTATCGTTGATTTAACTTATTTTGTGGTTGATTTTTGGAAGTTATGCATTTCTTCCTAATTTTAATTTATCTTATGGGAAACAAAAAGAAATCGACAATGAAAACTCATTAATTTCTAGTATGAAACCCTAACCTCCAAGCTATACTCACAACTGTTCGTTGTTCGTGTTTGCGCCTTTGTTTATATTATTTACGCTGAATTATTGAAAGGTTCGTTGCGAATGTTTTTTTTTTTTTTTTTTTTTTGTGGCTGTTGTAGTTTTCGTACTTAAGGGCTTCTTGTGGATAGACACTCTAATCCGTGCCTTCAAACCACTTTTTTTCTTTTTAAATAGTTTAATACATTTTTTTATTCTTTTTCAGTCATTGTCACCTTCTTTGAAGTATAATTTCCCTTGTGAATATGTTGGACGTGGGGTGGCGATAACATAATCTTTGTTCAGGGTCTTTGCAGTGCAAATTTGTTTGGCCGGCGGGGAGATATTTCTGCAGACTTTTGTAATGTGCCGCTCGGTATTAAGCGAACGTATTCTTTTTCTCTCTTTTTAAATGAATTTAATCATAAGTATTTGCATGTCGAAAACCTTGGGATTACTAAGACCGAAATCTAGACGCAACCATGATTGGGTCCTATTAAGAGTGACAATGTTAGTAATAGCCTTTCGTTTTACAGCCTAGATAGGTAATGTACTTCAAGAAGAGTGTTTACCTTGTGTTCTTATTCACTATTTTTTCCATTAATCATTCTGACATATCAGTGACGATGCCGTTAATAATATTAACAATTAATTGAAAACAAATATTCTTAGCAAGAAATAGGACTAAATCCGTTGATTCTGTACTAAATATCATCAAACCAAAGGCTGGAACTGGAGGAGAGTGAAAGAAGTGATTCCAGGTAGACCAAGGTTTAAAGAAATACAAAAATGTACTCCCAAGTACAGCCCACACCATGCAAAGGGCTTTATCTATATAAAATGTATGTAATCTTAGTCTTTTTTTCTAAAACAATGCTCAGTGGAAAATGTCATAATGTTATTTCTGATCTTAGGTCGCTCTCGCTCTCTCCTCTCTCTTTCTCTCTCTCGCTATATATATATATATATATATATATTGTGTGTGTATGGGTATGATAAAAAATATACATACTCGTGCATATACTTACACGTACGTATAAATATATTTCTTCCTCAGGAGTTATAAATACAATGCTCAATGTTATGAGACAAAGCTATAAGTATATATTAGTGATTATACATAATATCCAACGTCGATAGCATGACTCTGAGTGCGGAACATATTCTAACATATCCTAATTAAGTAAGAAAGAGAAAAGAGCGAACATTAAAGAAACTAATCAAGAAAAGAGAAAGACCAGAAAATTAGAACGAATAAACAAAAATCGAGAAAAGAAAAGAAATTTAAGAAGAATAATAACTGAAAGTAAGAATGAAAAAGAAAAAAGGAGAGATATAAATAGTCAAGACATACATAAGAACAAGTTTAGATAGATAGATAGATAGATAGATAGATAGACAGATACTAACTTGGTGAAGTCCCACATCAGTTGTCCAGATATTGTCTTCATGATCTACTGTAAGCCCGTGAGGCAAAAAAAATCTGAAACAAAAATGAAAAATGTTTCAAAAATAAAAACTGTTGAATATAATAAATTGCAAATAAACTTTTGCATGCAATTCACCTTTTTTTTAAAAAAATCTATTCAAGCCAAGGAAGGCAATAAAGCCACTGAGACGCAAGGGGGGGGTTACTGGGTGTAAAAAATATGTGACAATTAAAACAGTGAAAAGGAGAGAGAACAATAAAGGAACATGAATTAAGAAGGCAAAAGATAATGATTAACATTGCATTTAAATATTTAAGACAGCTGAATGGAAAGCAAGTGGGAGAGAAGAAACTGTTAGCATAGAACGTAGTCATTTCATCTGTAAAATAATGAGACCTAGTTGCCAATGTAGTACTGTGCTTAACTTCATAAAGTCAAGGTGCCAAAGAGAAAAGCTCATCAAGAGCAATTATGAAAGTATTTATAGAAGAAGCACAGAAAAACTACGTTACAGTGGTGGGAAAGCAATTGAAACAGAGATGTCAGGTCAGGATCAATAACATTGTAGATTCTTCTTTGGATTTTATTAAGAATCTATAAATACATAGTAGAAACACCCGACAAGATATGACAGCAATAGTCAATGCATAGACGACTGGTAGACATAAATGTATAAGATAGATTCATACGAAAATAGTTATCTAGTACGACACAGTGAAACGACTTCTCTGGTAGCAGACCTAGCAATTAATTCAATATAATCGTTCCACTTTATGCTGATGGAAGGCAAAAACTGGTTCTCTAAGACGATTAAAAGAGAACAGGTTCGTTTTCGAGGTGTTAAAATTAACAAGTCATTTCTTACTCTGTTAATAACAGATTGTAAGTCATTTTTGACTCGAGTAAGACATTGTCAATGGAGATCTCTCATTGCAATCTGTCTGCAAGTAGAATAGTCCTATAACTAAGCAGTAACCTTGGTAAGTAACCGTCTATGGTATCTCTACTTGGGGAAAATTCTTTCAATCCCATTTTTGCTGTCTGCATCGTTCTTTCTGCAACCCCATTAGAGTGTGGGTGGTACGGTGGTGTTTTGTAAGGGGATCAGCCAGTCTGCCTCAACCAATTACATAGATCTTCATCACAAAATTCTGGTGCACTGTCTGATACTAATGTTTTAGGGACCCCATTTCAGAAAAATACCACTCTTAGTATTTGTTTCATTGTAGTCGTTTTTCTGTTTTTAACGACTTCAAGCCATACATCGAAGGAGTCTACTAAAATTAGAAATAGTTAATGTGGGCCTGGTTCATATGAACACGAGACAATGATTCCGTGTATTTTCCTTTGTCGAAAATTCTACGTTTATGCACATTTTGGACATTTGTGGAGATAACTTTCTATATCGCTCTAATACCCTGGATACCATGCCTCCAATTTTAATCTCCTCTGTGTAGCCGCCATCCCACAATGCACATTATCGTGTACACTTTTAAAAATATATTTTCTTACTATTTCTGATGGTACTATCACTTCTCCAATGCATATAACACCGTTTTCCATCATTAATTTATGCCTTATTTCTTCACAATGTCTTTCAGCTTTGGAACAGGTACTCCACCTGGTTTTTATTATCCTCTCAGTAATCTTGCCTAATATTGGATCCTGTAGAGTTCCGATACCAATCTCTGTAGAGATAATATGTCAGTTTCAACCCAATGTAATATTTCTTAATGCTGGATTTCCATTTTTTTCTTTTTGATCCTTATTAAATTGTAACCTTTACAGCTCATCGACACGTGGTAATATATTTCATTTTTCGTACTCAATGTCAAAATCATATGCCATTAATTTTATTGCTCACCGTAGAATTCTGGAAGAAGTAACTTTTGGTACTTTAGGAACCTTTTTTCTTTTCTAGGGTTAAAAATAAACTCTAGAGATTTATGGTCTGACTTTAATATGAATTTCTTTCTTAATAAGAATTGTCAATGTCTGTCTGTGCTTCAGACAATGGCCAATGCCACTTTCTGAATTATTTATTTCTGCTGCTATCAATCTTCTTGAAAGGTATATCATTGGATTACCTTCTTGCAATAAAATTGTTAACACAGCTTGCTCTCTCGCATCCGTAGTTAACGTAACCTACTTTCTGGGATCAAATATTTTTACAGTGTGCAATTCTGTGAGTATCTCTTTTTAATCCTTGAATGCTAACCTTGGCCTTTGAGTCCATTTGAACTCACTATTCTTTTTTCGGGGTTCAGCAAATGGTTCTATTAAGTTGCTATATTTTGATAGGTATCTGTTAGAAAAATTAACCAATCCTAAATTCTAATTCCTTTTTTTATTAGTAGGTATAGATACCTTTGAAATTTTAATTAACTTTGCATACAAACTGAAAATGATTTTTTTCTTCCGTAGTTATGGTAAATGTTTCCAAACAACAGGGCATTTTTTCTGTCAATTCTAGGCCATTTCTACAACATTGTTCTCAGTAGAATTATGTTTTAATCAATTCCAGCTGTTGCATAACTTCCAAACATGCAGTTAGAGACAAATTATTCAATTGTAATTGTAAATTTATCAGCCATATCTTCAATCAACTTTAATTGAATCAATATATCCTCATTATCATGAGTTCCAAGTTTCTCAAATTCGCAGAATCTCTTAGCTTCTATTAATCTGTGAAGATATCGCATAATTGATGCATCTTGTTTTTGTTTACTGTACAGAAATTTGGTTCTCTCCGCTATGACAAGTTTCTTTTGAGATCGTAAACTTATTTTTAATTTCTGAAATTTTGACAAAAGTCAAATTCTCCAGTTGTTTGGGGTATGCCATAACAGAAATTTTCGTTATAGCTCCACAACCTGCCGAAGCCAGAAAGTGGTCAGTTATTTAATTTTGTTCCCATTTTGCCTTGTTGCCTTTCAATTTGTTAGCCCTAGCCTGGGCTGCAAAACAGCGGATCCAAGTCTCGTCAAATTCTGGTTCATCCACGCAACTTAAACATCCTATCGGTGACGTCATATTGTTGTGTTGTGTTTTTCTACAACACGTTCTCAGTAGTCAACTTCTTGTCTGTCTCTTAGTTTACTATACACTTTATTTCACTTCTACTTAATATATGCAAATCTTACTAATCAATCCACTAACATCAGTTTGCATCATGTCTTGTAATACAAAGCGGCCAGTAGTTGCTTCAGCGTTGTGCACCGGATGTACATGCAAGGACACCGACCTATGCGCGACATGCCACTGAAAATACCCCTATATTATGCGACTGTTGACCAGAGAATCCTCTCTAAGCGTTATCAAAGAGTTCGGGCTCATTGCTACCAGTCAGGATACTGCAACCTGAAATCTTTTTTTCTTATAAAATCTTTTTCACTTGAAACCTTAGATGATTCCAACTTTTTCAATAAATTGTTTCAAAGATAAGAGAGTAAATAAAAGTGCAAAAACTGAAAGAAAGTTTGAAAAAATTTGATCAATAATCTGAATTAAAGGAATTTTTAAAAAATGACGATGCTAAACTTCTCCCTCGCAACATGCATTCAAAACCCGTTGCCTTCCCAGGCTAAAGTAACAAACTAATCAATTTTACTAAATATACGTATTTAGTATAGGAGCGAATGTTGAATAAATGCTGAAGTGTTTAAATTTATTTTTCATTTTCCCAAATTGTTAATTTTGCCATTTTAAGGTAGTTTAATGTTTAAATAGGTGGGATTAGATACTTATGGTAATTTTAGGCGCCAGTCTGAAAAAAAATGAGAAAAATATAGTCATATGAATGATGTTTACATAATTCATCCCAATGTTACTAATAAATTAAGCTTATTTTCTCGGCAAATATTCACGTAACGAAGGAAATCCTTAAAGAAAGCAAAATTTTGTCGTTTTTTTTTTGAGAAAACCAAGAAAAAAATTTTAAACTGTATTTCTGGCAGATGTCACGAACCAATAATCATCTTTTATTGATATTTGAAGAATATAATTCTGCAAATAACAAAGGCAAATGACTTAAATTCAAGTCAGATACTGTTCAAAAGAACAGATAGGATAATGTTCAGGCTTTGTAATTTAAAAAGATCATCTTAATGAGACCGGATGTAGTAATAGTAATCAAAAACAAAGAATAAGGTGAGTAAAAATAATTTTTTCAGCAAATTACACAGTGAAACGAAAATTGGCAAAGCTAAATAAACATCGGGACAAATCTTTGTTCGCAAGAAAACTAAAAAGATGTGAAATATGATGATCGCATCTTAATTACGAGGAAAATCCCGAAGACATTTACAGAATGACAAGAATAGGAAATCTAAATAAGAAACCATTTCGAAAATGTCGGCAGGGGGTTGTAGAATACGCTGCTACACCTCTGCAGAGGAGTATTACCCTCCCCATACAAACACACACTTAATGGGGCAACCTGTTTGCTGTGGGCACCCGTAATCACTGAGGACGGAAACCTGGTGGGTGAGTAGTCCGTGACTCTGGTGTATAA
Organism: Acanthosepion esculentum; assembly: GCA_964036315.1. Taxonomy (NCBI): domain Eukaryota; kingdom Metazoa; phylum Mollusca; class Cephalopoda; order Sepiida; family Sepiidae; genus Acanthosepion; species Acanthosepion esculentum. The sequence goes on from OZ038477.1 coordinate 152,731,459, forward strand.
GTGGTCATGTGACAGACAGCACTCCTCTTTGGTTCTTACTTGGGCTAGACGGGCGGTCGGAGAGACACGATCCAATCAATCGACTGGTCAAGTCAATCTCTGGCTTCACGTGACCAATCGATTAATACAATTAAGCCAGACAATGTCTTACAAGCGGGTCACATGATGATCTAACGCCCAACCCTTCGTTATTTTAAAGGGCTAGAAGGCGGTGGCTGAAGGGTCCATCGAATCGAGAAGAAAAAAATTCTAACCACTGTTTCCATTATAAGTTATTAGTTTCTTTTTGGGTACAGGAACTCAAAATTAGCAGAGCTCAAAGTACTGTCACGACGCGAGTATACTGGTCGATGTCTCTCTGTCTCAACCTATGCGAATGGGTTTAAGCCCCTCGGTAAATTGCCAATAGAAATTGGATTCCGGGGTGGGTGGTGTAACATAGTGTAAAAAATCACACGGCAAACTAAAAAAAAACACCAACAGAATCTCTCTGACTGATTCAGAAATAGAAGCCAGAAGTGAAATCCCAAGATTCATCATAAATAAATCCCCAGAGGAAACTCCTCTGGCTTATATACCTCCATTCTTAATAGAAATAAATAATCACCAGCAGGGAAACTTCTCGGACAGTGAAAACAATGAGAAGTAGCAATCTAATTGTATACGAAAACACTAATAAACACGCAGATAACATACTTAAAATGAAATCTTTCCACAATCTAAAATGTAAAGCTTACCCACACAAAAGACTTAACAAATTTAAGGGAATTATCAGAAATAGAAAGCTGTCCTGGCTACATCGGAGGAAATAAATGCAACCTTAGGAAAGCAAGTGGGTCACCAACTATAGAAGGATTAGCATACTTTCAACAAATTCAAACAAACACGCACATATATATATATTGTGTGTATTTAGGCAGCATTTTTTCATTGATGCATATTTCATTAAATAATATAGACAAGTGCCGTCTATTTATTTTATGTATGTTTTGTCCGTGTATTGCTTAATATATTGTAATGTAATTGCCATCTTTGATAATAGCTTATGTAAGCTGAAAGCTTAGATAGGATTAAAATATGTATCAATATTGTGATTTTCTTTCTTGGTTTAATGATAATGTTTAATAACATTATCATTAAACGAAGAAAGAAAATCACAATATTGATACATATTTTAATCCTATCTAAGCTTTCGGCTTACATAAGCCATTATCGAAGATGGCAATTACATTATCAGACGATATGAAAAGAATTTACATACAATAAATAGACAGCACTTGTCTATATTATTTAATGAAACATATATATATATATATATATATATATATATATATATATATATATATATTAACATTTAATAAACCCTCAATCTCAAAAGCAATAAAAACTGAATTTACGATCAAGAGGGTTGAACAATACATCCCCAATAAATCAAATCATGGAAGTAAAGTATAGAAGAAATATTTATTTCCCAGAAGCAAGAATAATAGTGGATTCATATATGTAAGGTCATACGGATGTCAACGTAACCCAGAAAGTTAATCCAATTCGCAGCAATAACAACAAAACAGGCAAATACGGAACACTCATCGAGCAGTTGGTGCAGCAAGGACCAAACGACTGACCAGAATTCCAACAACTCCTAAAAAGAACATAGATAGCTGAAAGCTGCAAAACAGAATTACTAAATAAATCAGAAGAACCTATTTAGAACCCACGTACTGATTCAAATACTACCTAAACAAAACTCCAAATTTGTACCTAAAGCAAACCTCATTAAACAAATAACTCAAAGATCATCAATCAGGCCACCAACTCTAGATATCCCCTGAAAATCCCACCAAAAAACATGACGAACCAACAAAGAAAACCAGCTTTGTCACTAACAAAGTCAAATTTTTGGTGCTAAAGAGAATGGATGATACGACATCAAAAACCCCAAGCAAAAATCAAAATACTAACAATGAATAAAAATACATTTTTATAGTAAAATTAACAGCTATACGTTTTTATTAAAACAATACATTTTATATTAAAATTACCAGTAATACATTCTCTTGAATTAATTATAAAGTTTGTTTTCTCATATTTAGATTTCGGCATTAAATAACACATACGGTTTGATATGACTCTAAAAAACAACCAACCATTTCAAAATCAGCCTTACTGAATTCAGTAAGAAAGATGTTACTTAAGCTCCACTAATATCAGCCGATAATACTGAGACGAAAACTCAGGTGGAGATGTTGAAGAAAGGGTTAGAGTTCAAGAGCAAAACTTTTGCCTGCCTTAGAACTCGGCATTCGAAATTTGGATTTGACCTGGTATCGAACACTATCGGTGATAAGTATGCAGCTAATGAGTATCGAAATCGCCTGCTAACCATCATGATGATAGTCACCCACTAAACACAATTATGCAACATTCAGTATAGACTCTAGGCTTGCCATTACCCAAGATGTTATTGAAGTAAGTTTTTTTAAGGAAAATGCTTCGATGAAATTTCTGAATATCTTTTCATTGATTGACTTTAGTTAACGCCTTTTATAATTGCATTCACGTACGCATATAATCACGGACAGGGACATAAAAAGTGGATTTAAACAAAAAATATATATAAGCACATCTTTCTGTTGTTATTGACTCTGCTGAGTTTATATTTGATACCAAACATCCAGTTAAACATAGTGCATAACCTGATTCGAACTGAATTTCACGATAATCCCATTAACTTCTATCTAGACCGATGCCAGTTCGGCAACTTAGTTTTAAATGCGAAAGGTGTCATTGCTTTGCAACTTACAGATTGGCGCCAAAGGCGGATATCTTTGTTCCTGTACTGTTTGTCAGAGTCACAATAGTATTCTGCTTGATAGGACCATGCCCTCGAAATTTGTTGGAACGGTCGAATGACCTGCAAAACATGAAACAGAATTAATAAATAACAAATAAACATGACTTTTGTTTTACTGTTTGTGACAGTATATTTAAGAAAAGCCATTTCTTCTTGCGGTTCATTGAATTTTGCCTCTATCATTGCTTCGTTTATTTCAACAACAACACCAGCAGCAACAACAACAACAACAACAACAATAATAATAATAATAATAATAATAATAATAATAATAATAATAATAATAATAATGATACCGATGAATGTGAAGACCATATCCGAGTATTTGAGAAGGTCTGAAACATTGAGGTGATATTCTTTTATGTATTAAATGCACACTGCAAATTGTACCATCTTGTACAGCAATGTTGAAATGTAGAAAGTGCGGGAGATTTGAGAAAAATAACTATTGCTTGATACCCAATGTTTACTATATGAATACTGTCATGTGAAGATACAAAATAAAAACAAAAATAAATGTTTAAGCAGTTTTTTCTGATGATTACTCCCACCAACACTTGCAACTATTGACATCGAATTCATTAAGGTGTGTGTCTGTTTTTATAACTTACAAATCTCTTAAAACAGCACAAACCAGGCTGTCATCCTCAACTCATTAAGATCCGATTCAACCTCACATAAAGCATACTGTAATCTAAATCATATTTTGGCACAAATATGAAAGTAACTATGCGTGGATCAAACTCACTACACAGTATATAGTTGCTAGCCTAGTTTACTAACAATTACTCCACAGCCTTTCGCACCTGTTGTAGGTGTGAGAATACGTGTGGTATTACAAATTTGAAATTGCATGAACGTGGATAAATAACTGCCAGGAGTTTTAGTTTTTAACGCAGATTTCTTTTTAAAGAAATTCGCTTCCTCTCTCTCTCGCTCTCTCTCTCGCTCTCTCTTTCTCTCTCATATATATATATGTGTGTGTGTGTGTGTCTGTGTGTGTGTGTGAGTGTGTGTGTGTGTCTGTGTGTCTGTGAGTGTGTGTGTGTCTGTGAGTGTGTGTGTGTGTGTGTGTGTGTGTGTGTGTGTGTGTGTGTGTGAGTGTGTGTATGAATGAGTGAATTTAGATCAAATATGGCTTAGAATCCGACAGAATGATAAAAAACGGACAAATAGGAAACCTTTATAAATTTAACATGTTTCGATTTTATTGGAAGAAAAAATCCTGGTGATTTTCGCACGTGTTCTTTGTTTTTCATTGGTTAAGTAGACCTCACGTGTATTTCTCTTGTCTTTATTTATTTTTTAACAGTGAGGTTCACCCTGTACAAGGTTCGGGGACAACTCGATGTATTGGGTTGCAGTGTAAGAGGTAGTTTATGCAGATAGCAGGGGAAAATAGCGGTTAATCCTAGACTTGAACAGGTTAAAATTGTAATGATCGAGGAAACATCCTCTTGAAAATTGCTTCCACAGAACAGTGGTTCGTGAGAAGAAGCTGTCCGAATGGAACTTACTGATCATTAATGGAATACGGGTGGAATAAGGGTGCTTTGTTACAATATGAATAACAAGGCGGATCCTAGCCGTGAAGGTTAGAACTGGCGGAAACAAGGAATACAGTTCGCACAAGTACTTTCCATCGACAGAGCAGTGAGGTGCTTGAACATCCCGTCTGTGAGAGAGTTGTTGGCGGGTGAAAAATAATTTCTCATCCACAAGGACTTACCAGTTTTTCCACACTGAAATGTTAGCGCTAGATATAATGAGAGATCAGCTGCCAATCTCTGGTCCACACTAGTTTTGGAGGTGCACCCATATATCGTCGTATCATCGGTATAAAAATTCACAAATGATCTGCGTATACTGCTACAAAGATAATTTATGTAAAGTAAAAAAAAGGGTTCGACCGAGAAGTGACGCCTGCATTCATTGCTAGGTTTCCTGGAGGACTGGCCGTTAGCAATTACCTTCGTGGATCTACCCATTAGGAATGACTTTATAATTGAGAAGACTCTTCTGGAATTTCCATAGCTAGAGAGCCTCTGCAGCAAACCTTTTTGCCACACCTCATAAAATGCCTTCAAAATATTTAATACTATAGCCCTTGAGATGTATTTGTTATCAAGAGCCTCAGTAATCTAATGAGTAATGGTAATTCAGGCATCAGCAGGGGATTGGGCCGATCGAAACTCACACTGCTTGTCGCTCAGGCGTCTGTTCTTATGTAGATGTTCAACAATCTTCTTGTTCATTATAGCCTTAAAAGCATACTAATTATACTAAGGAAACTAATGTGTCGATATTGACAGGGGAATGAACGTTCGTCCACGTTCTTGTAAACCGGGTATATGCTTAACACTTTCAACAAGCAGCGGTTAAATATCTTCGCTAGGATAGGTCCGGCCCTGGACCAGTGACTTTTTGGGGTCAAAGCTTTCGATATGTCTTTAGACTTCCCGGGCTGTAACGAAAATATTACTGAGACTGTGCTCAGTGAGACGTGGGAAACTGGGGAAGGGGATGCCCTTCGTCATCTAACGTTGAATTCGAAGCGAAGAGATCCGTCCTATCTATGACCTCGGAGCTATTTGCAGTAGTGGTTACAGCCGCTTTGTCTCTGTTTATAATTTAGTTGGCGATCTTCCAGAATTCTCGGGATCCAATTTAGTTGTTTTCAACTTTGGCCTGGACTACTTGTGCATTGCTACATTTTTAATTTTCCAGAATTTTCTTGCAGAGATTTTGGGCGGTTCTAAATGCATCGCTCCTTGAGATAGATATTGAAATAGTGTTTGCGGTGAGTTATGGCTGCAGCGCATTCAGGGGTGAACCAGGACTGGCTGTTTGGTTTTTGCTGGAATTTGTTTTTGGGTATAAAACTCTCCTTTTCAGAAAGGATACATTATGAGACGAGAAAAGCAGTTTTGGAGGCTTGAAGAAAGTTGAGAGACAAGCTTCGGCCATAAATCGAAAGGTGACCCAATCTGCCTTCGTGAAGCGAAAAATCGTTGTATGGAACGGCAAATCAGGGGATGCCTTTGGCTTGGCATCAATCTCGACACTGAATGATATGACGCACCGGGGAGATTAAAACTTTTGCTAAGCATTTTTCAGGATAGAATATGAAGAAAAAGTTAAGAAGGTGAGTTCTTCGATCATCTGGGCTAGTTCATAAGTGATGGAGAAATCTCTGTAATATCTGCCTTCTTCATCGGTTTTGTTCGAGCGGACTAACCATGCTTTGTGATGGTTATTAAAGATATGAAAGCTAGATGAGGGAAATTCACTGAGGGGATTATCAATCTTCTCAGATATTCTATCAAAAATTATTGTCTCAACTATAAGAACGATAAAGATCGAAAACGAAAGTTGTAATATGGATAAGTGCCACGCGGAAGTACATATAGGGGAAATCAAGGTCCTAGTCTTTTGCGTCCCTGCCACAAGGAAATTCGACCCTAATGTAGCCCAGAGTCCGCGCTTGTGTGTTTGCGTCTCATAATTCTAGCTAGTCTATGCAGGACTTGGTTGATAATGTGTGTGTATGTGCGAGCGCGTGTGTGCGTCTGGTGAACATTTTATTTTGTTTGGTAGTATCCGTATGCTGATTAGAGAATTTTTGTGTGGGAGTGAAAGAATTTAGATTACCCACAACCACAACTGGTGAACCTAAATACTTTCACTCCTGCACAAAACATCTTCCAATCAACATACGGATACTACCAGACAGAAATAAAATATCCACTAGACGCACACACAAGCACACGTATTATCAGCCAAATTCCGCATCGTCCAGTTAAGATACTCAAACGCTCAATATTATAAACATGAAGCTACCAGAAAAGACAAATACACGTGGGGTCTACTTAATCAACGAAAACAAACAACGCAAAGCTATAAAATACCAGAACTTTCTCATCCATTTTTTAATATTTGATTAGGCTTAAAGAAAAATGTTAAATTTATAAACGTACGATTTTTATTTCTTCCTTATCCTGTCATATATATATATATATATATATATATATATATATATATATATATATATATATATATATATATATATATATATATATATATATATATATATATATAGATAGTTTTAAAGTATACTATATTTATGGGTTAAAGTGATTAATATCAAGACGATTGAAAACAAACTGTCGCCGCTGGATGTTGACTTCAATGTTCACTTTTATATATATATATATATATATATATATATATATATATATATATATATATATATATATATACACGGCGGCTAGATGTTTTCTATAAAAGCTGTCTGCGTGCAATCTGTGGAGTTAACCTTCAAGATAGGACATCTAACGTAGACCTGTTTAACAGGTGTAATATTGGAAGAATCGAAACTTTTCTCATGCAGTTACAGTGGACTGGTCATGTCTTGAGAATGTCTGCTGACAGGATACCCAAGATCCTAATGTACAGCCAGTTAGGTCAGGGCTACAGGAATGTAGGACGCCCATGGCTAAGATACAAAGACAAGCTGAAAAGCAACTTTTCAGCAGTCAATATACCACATAACACCCTTGAGCGCTTAGCCTTGGAGCGGGTAGAATGGAGATCAACGTATTTTAGTGGACTCAACAATTTTCAATCTGCTTGTCTGAATCATCTTCAAGAAGCGAGAGCAAGATCTAAAAGGTCATCCAATCTAACAGTGATCTCATCTCATAATCCTCAGTCTTGCTCCATATGTAGCCTCCTTTGTAAATCACTAGCGGGTCTTAAATGCCACTTAAGATTATCGCACAAAATTTCATAACTGAATCAACTAAGCTGTCAGATCCTCATACGTCCATTATATATATATATATATATATATATATATATATATATATATATATATATATATATATATATATATATAATATTTGCATGTGTGTGTGTGTGTGTGTGTGTGAAAAGAAAGTAATGTATTTTTTATTTATTAATCCAACAGATTTTTAATATTTATATATTATTTTTTAATGTATACTCGTATTTGAATAAACGCTTCGTTTATTTCTTAAACAATATATTTATTTATTTTCGTCTACCGAACTGAATATTCGAGAAACCTTATTAGAGAAAAATATGCGCTCTCAGAGATATTTTTATACAGAAGCTCAAAGACTAAGGTGACATGGGAAGAATATTTGGCATAATCCAATCGTTCTTAACAAATCGGTTAATGAAGTTCGTGTTGTAAGGGCATGCTTTCAGATCATTTCATATCAGGGGTCCTCCAGAGATCTATCCTTGGACCTACACTGTTTCTGAGGTTTGTCTATCGTCTGGTTCACATTCCTCTACGGTATTTTGAACAAGAGTAGAGATTCATCCCTTTTTCCTGTATTGGTTTGGTTTTCCGGTTCGTGTATGTTTTCCTTCTCTTTCACTTCCGGTGGCTCCTTGCATCTTGGTGTCATTATCACCTTGCTTGGGAAGGTGTCTCTTACTCTGTAACCATCTCCCTCGAGTGGGCTTTTAGTCTTGTATAGGGTGAACATCATTGCAAAAAGAAAGTCCGACAGGCCAGAAAACTAAACCTGTCATCTGTTCTTAAAAAGGTCTTCCAGTGATTAACTGGGGCAAGAAATGGCTTGTAAACCAAAACAAAACTGCTTTCATTTAATTTCCACAGAGAACCTTTCCTGCATGCCATCAGCATGGCTGATGATAAACACCTTTGTTGCCTCACGTTTTCCACTGTCATCAAGTGGAGAGACTATATCGAATCAATTGCTACATCTACTGCAAAGAAAGTTGGTTCACTCTGTCGTGCATTGAATACTGTTGCCACATGTGGTCTGGTCTTACTGCTGTATATCGCGAGATTCTTGACAAAATTCAAAGGAGCGCCTGTAATTTAATCGATCCTGACCAGTCATCTCAACTTCAATCACTTTCTCACCGACGTGATGTGGCTTCCTCTTTCTTTTCTATATATTTTTTCATGGCAACTGTTCCGATAAGCTTTTCCCCTGGTCCCTCAACTACATGAATTTAAACGTGCTACTAGATTGGCAACTAGGCCTCAACATTTTACTATTGAACTAACTAGATGCAACCGCCACTTCTACTATAACAGGGTTTTTTTTGCACTTCTCACTGGTGGAACTCCCTTCCGATTTCTTGCTTCTCTGAAGTACAATCCTCAAACATTTAAGTGCAATATCAACTGCCATCTTCGGGCTTCTTGAACCCTGTTCCTTTATTGTTCTTTCCTCAATCCTCGACACTAGAGTTTTTCATTTTCTTTCACTCACCGTAACCCACTGCATTATCGCCTTGCTTGGGATGAAACGATTAAAAAATATATGTATAGTTGAATAATAATAATAATAATAATAATAATAATAATCTTTATGTATTTAAAATATGTGTCATTTTTTATAATGCTCAATGGAAAATGTTATGATGCCATTTCTGACATTAGGTCTCTGATTGAGACCCGGAAAGAAATAAGTATACACTAGAAAGCAAAAGAAATAAAATAAATAATAAAATAAAAATATTAATAATAGTCATTAATATCGATTGGTTGCCATAATTATTATTGAAAATGAGAGAATAATGAATAGACGTACCGAACTCCCCATTCGCGAGTTCCTCTGTGAAAGACAACGACATCGCCTCTGGTGTTTGTGCCAAGTCCCGTCACTTGTCGAACAGTTGAATCTTTCCATTCTGGCCAACTGGCTACTCCAATCAAATTGTTTGGCCATCGGACTTCATGGGCGAAGTCATTCAGATTAATTTCCTGAAAATATTTTTTAAATAATAAAAAACAAAGTTTTAATAATGATAATAATAGAGAAGCAAAACAACAATAATTCAAATAATCAGTTTAGAAGAAATCTCCAAAGAGGTTTAAAACAATTGACTAGTGTAGGGTATTTTTTATTTCTTATAGTAAGGTTCACCCTGTACAAGGCTCGGGGGTCAATCAAGGTAGAGGGTTAGTTTATATGGATAGGAGGGGAAGATAGCTGTTGACTATAGACTTGAACAGGGAGATTGTAGTGAACGAGGATACATCCTCTTGGGAGTTTGTTTTATAGGTAGTTGTTCGCGGAAAGAAGCTGTTTGAGGGAAAGTTACTTCTCACCGATTGAATACGGAGGGAATGTGGGTGGTTTACAACTATGTAAGTGGCATGGCGGATCCTAGCTTTGAAGGTCAGATCTGATGGAATCAAGAAATGGTAGTAACGATAGAGAAGTTAAATCACATTGTCACATCTCGCCTGTGAGAGAGAGGCTAGACGGTGGAAAATAATTCTTCTCCAACAAGGGTTCGGGGAGGCTTTTGAACTCGCCCAAATATGCCAACACTACTCCATTTTCGGCCTGTTATGGCTCTTATAAAGGTAGAGGATACCATGAGGAGTCAGGTACATACTGAGGTGGTATAGGGAGCCGATCATTTTACCTACTTCTTTAGCGATGGATCGTATATAAGAGTTCCACTTGAGGCTGGGTGCAAGTTTGAGGTTCAATATCCTCTCAAGACACGAGTCCTCCACGAGGAGACATCCATTCATCGTGACTAGCGATTGTTCAGGGTATGATCGGTGGTGACGGAATGTAACCAGTTTGGTTTTAGAGCTATTGAATGTAACCAACCAGTTTTTCCCCCATTGAGAAGTTAGTGTTAGATTAAAAGAGAGGTTAGCTGCCAATCTCTGATCATCAAGAATTTTAGAGATGCGCCCGTATATCGTCGTATCGTATATTCTTAGGCAGATCATTTATGTAAATCAGAAAGCAGGTTGGTTCAAGAAGTGATCCCTGGGGGATGCCTGTGTTGATCGTCGTGGCCTCGAAGGACTGATCGTTAATAACTACCTTTCCGGATCTACCTACTAGGAAGGATTTTATAATAGAGAAAACCCTTCCAGTGATTCCATAGCAAAGATTTGTTCCACACCTTGTTGAAGGCCCTCGAGATATGTATTGCTATGGTCCTGGCCGTGTGTATGCCGTCAAGGACCTCACTAATTTTGTGTGTAATGGTAGTTAGGACGTCAGCAGTGGATCGAGCTGATCGAAACCCATACTGCTCGTCGCACAAGTGGTTGTTCTTATTTATGTGCCCGACGACCTCATTAAGACCTCAAAAAGCTTACTGATGATGCTGAGGAGACTAATTTGTCTATCCTGAGAGGGGGAATATAGGTCACCCGCGTAGTTAATAAATAGCCGTAATTCATTTAAATATTAAAAGGCAAAACTTGAATTTAATTTAAGCATAAAGTCTATTATTATAAAATTCTACAATTGTTCGAGCTGGTTGGAACTCTAAGATTAGCCATTGGCCTTATTCCATGAATGGGAATTCAAGCATGAGAAACTAGTAGAATAATCATTCTTGCGTCATGAAGATCGATATTCATATAATTTTAAATAAAATAAAAACATGAACAAAATTATTTCACGCATTAAATTGAATAAGTATCATTATCTTCGTTGATTCAAGTTCACATTTCATTTTTTTCCCTGAGATGTACGACGAACAGACTTTCTTATTCACGAGTGGTTTTGATAATTTTAAGCACCACTGCTGTTTGAACCTGAACCAGGTAATAACATTTCATGATGCACTTGTGGTTGTCTAATAAAATGTATTTAACCTAAAATAATGTTGCAGTAAAAACGACGCCATAGACATTGATTTCGACATAAAATTCATAATATTTAAATAATGTCTGAATCTATATTAAAAATTCATATAAATTGTTAGTAATTCTTACAATTACAAATATACAAAGAAAGCTCTTTAAAGTTGATTATTCGTTATTTTTTATCTTAAAAAACGCAGCTATTTCAACCAAGCATCTTCGTTAAAACCCGGATAAATCGGCCAATATTTCAAAGCAGAAAAGATTTAAATATTGTCGTAATACAATTCTCTTTTACTCTTATTTTTTCATTTAGCTTTGTGCTGATCTAAACTAAATATAAATTATATATTTGTAAATGGATAAATGAAATTCCTTGGTCAACTATAAAATAAAGTAATCACTAACTCAGATAATATAGGGAACGATTTTACAGGACTATACTTTTAAAGCGAATGTTTTTCACAGTAATATAATAATGATATAAAATATCAACCAAGTAAATATAAACAAATACGTAAAGGAAACGAATTATTAAAGTGAAATAATAATAATAATAATAATAATAATAATAATAATAATAATAATAAGGGAAGGAGTTTTAAAGGTGCAAGATAGATGTGGATGACAGTAAATGATACAAAGGAAGATAACTTATTTTGCATAAAAAATTTGAAACCATGTGGAATGCTTGAAATTCGAGACACGGAAACGACCGGTCATTATTTGGCTAATATTCACAAAGATTTTTGTTTGTTTTCTTATTCTTTTGTAACTGGTCCAATCGAAATAAAAAATGTATCTAAAGCGCGAAATGAGATTTTTAAAAAAATGCAGTGAACGAAAAAAGCGTAAATAAGAGTAAAAAAAATAATCTAAAAACCAATATCAAATCATTTGGAAAGCCAAAGACATGAAAAGCACCTTGTCAAAATGTAAAAAAAATACTGGAACGGAGTCTGGGTGGCGTCAATGAAGTGAGAGAGAGAGAAAGAAAAAGAAGCAGATGAGTAGAGGAAAGCGTGGAAGGAAGAGAAAATTCCTGGTAAAATCGATTTGGCTGATTTACTGAAGCAGGGAATGTTCGGAATGTTCTGGCTTGTATTGTTTGCTATGCGACTGCGGCACAATATGGAGATAAATGTTGCCACCTACATTTCACTCTGCAGTAATATAGAGACTATAATAGATAGATAGATAGATAGATAGATAGATAGATAGATAGATAGATAGATAGATAGACATAATTCCAAAACGTAAATGTACACACACACACACAAACATATATATATATATATATATATATATATATATATATATATATATATATATATATATACATAAAAGTGGACACTGGGGCCAACACCAAGCCGCTTGGAAATGGCTGTCATGCATATCATTAACGGTTTGAAAGAAAATAATTATATAAAATTTCTGTTGAATAGTAGTCGTTATATTTTGTGTATGAAAGGTCAATGCAGATGTAAGAACAATTATCGAGTAAATGGAGTATTTATGGATTCATCTGCAAATGAATCTCAATATATTAATGGCGCCACTTCTGCTTTTTTATTTTCAAACATGCAAATTTGTTTCAAAACTTAAACCTAATATTATTCAATAACTGATAATTATACAATTTTGAAAACACTGACTCTAATTTAGCATCCAAGATTTTATAAGTTCATCTCGTTATTCACACATGAGTTTATAGAATATTAACAATTTTAGACTGTACACAAACTCTCAGTATGAGAAGCTATGTTCTAACCATTTAGCTATGTGTCTCTGTCTTGTGGCTCAATAATGGTTTGAAATTTGTTTCTAAAGTCCTTACTTCTAGAGAAAGCAGAATTTGTTTTTTTTAATTGTGACGATTCCAAATGGCAGCAGCGAAATCACTTATATTTTTTACTCCGCAAATTTATAACTTTACAAATGAGCTACGCCTACATTTAAATTAATTTTTGTAATCAAATATTTGTTTTCCTTAAAGGAAATCTAAACACCTTAAATTAGAAAATTTAATCCAGCAATTTCAGAACTGTATATATTAAGGAGGAATATGTAGCAGCAATAACACAAAAACATTAAGCACTGAAGATCACTCTGTCTATCCTTACACATCAATTCTCAAAACACATATCCTAATGCAAAGGCAATCTTATGTCGCTGTTTTAGAATTAGTGAGAATCCAGTGCATATTTCGCTGTGTAACGTTTTGAGAGTTTGGAACTATGATGAGCCCAAATTGCAGTCATATTCCAAATTCAAGGTGAATAACTGAAAGATGATATTTGAAACCTAAACATTTTTCGGATGGCGGTGATTTCAGAATGTCTTGTAATCAGCCTGATACACGCTTGGACTGAATTACAGATAACCATAATATTCCAAACAATGACCCACAAAATGTTCATGAACTTTTATATTGATTGAAGAAAATCTTTTCGTGTTGGAAGTTCTGTGGTATCCCTTTAAATATAAATTACTTCTGGATTCAGCTGGTGAATTCTACAGAGGAAAGCGAAGTAATCATCAAATGTTTAATTCAATCTTTTCTTGGGGAACTTTCTGCATTAAATTCTCATTCCTTTAACTTGTGCATTCATTTCAACGTTTACTGCTTGATGGCGATATCGGTTGAAAGCACAATGGAGAAAGCAGGGGCAATAATCAAAAGCCTTAAGCGAAAATGAACAAGTTGCGTGCGTAAAAGGTAATCATTAACTTGGCCAACATAACTATTTGCTTTCAGCATCGTTCCGCCCATGACTTCGATCTGCTATAGCGTTTTTTCCTTCCGGTGATTGGACAGACTGATTGATCACATAAAAAGTTGCTTCGATCCGGATGCTTAATGATAAGCTATGATTCTACAGGCCAATCATAATAACGGGTCAAATTTGGCTAACAATGTGTGCCTTCGAGTAAAAATACGACTTCGTGTGTAATCGACGTAAGAAAAAGAGTAAAAGGAAAGAAAAGGAAAAGACAAAAATAAAACGAAAAATATTCTTCCTAGTATTATGTGTTAATGACATACATGTCACTTTTTCTTAACAAAATTATTTTAAGTACTAGCCTGCATCCCAAATTATGCAGATGATATCTTTACTTAAGCCAGTATTCAACATTAAGTACCGTAGATTACCTGCTGGAATAAAGAATCGTCGCCATTATAGCCCATGTCGTTTTGCAAAGACTGCTATTTTCGTTTCTCCTAGACTTCAGTTACAAAATGTTGCTTTGAGATTTTCTGTAATAAAGTATTCAACTCTTCAACTTTTGCTCAACCAAATCGGTTTTCCTGATATATAGGGGAAAAGTAAAAAGAATTATATAACGTTCCTATTATATCAGTAATGACTACCTTAATTCTTGGCCAGTGAGGACATTCCTTACTGATTTTCAAAACAAGCGTCAGGTAAGAATTTCAATTTTCAAATGCTTAATCATTATATTTCCAGAAGAAATTAGTCTGTTATTCATAAAATAACTAATTAAAGGAGATGGCAGATTGAAGTTATGGATAAATAAAGAGAGAAAGAAAAATATGAAAAGTAAAGGCACCGAATAGTAAAACAAGAGAAAATTTGGTATAGAGTAATAAAAAATTAAAAAGCTGATAAAGAAAAAAGAAACGAATTTGGGAAGAAAGGAAGAAAATAGATATACGAATAATTTCATACAACTGTCATTTAAATTAGGTGCAAGGCTTCGAAAATATCCTAGTTTGATTAATGCAAACACAATGACACTATCTGTTAAAACCTTAATAACGATGTCACTATTTCTTGGCAATCACGAGAAGAGTCCGGTAGGATAGACTGGAGGAAGAAAAAGTGAGAGAAGCAAAAAAAAAAAAACAACAAACAAAAAACAAACAAACAAAAAAACAAACGAACAAAAAAAAGCAAACAAACAAAAAAACAAAACAAAAAAACAGGAGAAAAGGAAGTGATAAAACAATCGGTATAACCTCGTTAGAAATTTTGACCTGTGGTACGCAGGTGTCTTATCAACTAGCCTCTTTGGGTAAGTCGACTTGCGAAAAAGAAGGCAAATTAAAGCAACAGAAAAATGGATCATTCGGCGAAATGTTGAAACGTTTAGCGTTCATCAATTGTATTTAGCTGATAAAATCGTTGGCGTTCTGAACCAACGCCAAAATGAACAGTTAAAAAAAAAGAGAAACTAAAGCGACCGAGGTAATCGTGCGAAAAGGTTGTTCGGCAGAAAAACACAATGCAGAAAGCAAAGAGAATAGACTTAAGAAAGATTTTTTTCAGTAAAAGCAAATCAAGCGAAAGTCTTGCTCATGAAAAATTTCTTCTTCATATAACAATGGATAACAATGTCTGCAGTTTGTTCATGCGAAACAAGAAATAAAAGCTGGAGATAAATGATATTGGATGAATTTATTGGCAATATTATCTAATATGAAAATAAATATCTTATGAATAAAGTGCGTAAAGATACGTCAAATTTCATTAGACTGTGTTTACACAACACGTCAAATATAAAGCTCATATATATTATGTACTACTAGCACACAGGTGATCTATCGGTCAATCAATCATTGATAAAGACAGTTCTGAATCTGAGCCGAGACAAATTATATTTGTCTCGGCGCTATTGAATAAAGATTAGTAAATGTAATTTTATACACGCTCATTTATGCCGACAGTTGAATATAATTTTTCTCAAGATGTTAGATAGATAGATAGATATGAGCAATTGAAGACTCAGTTATATTGTACCAAATACAAAAAGAGACGGCATTAGTCGTTCTCGAACAAGAAAACGTCTTTTCTATCGTGAAAAACTTTGATGCAACAGACTAAATTGGATCCTCCATTTACATTAGAACAAACAGCACAGAAACCAAGTATCACATGTAATACAATACAATAAAACCCATTCCACTCGATATCGTCAACGTGGATTTATTGTTAGGTATGCTTTTCCTCGTATCAAGCCCTGAAAAGTGTCACCTCAACAACTCTCTTAAACCTTGGCATTGAATGAAAAAGACGTGTTCCTATTGATTGATCTTGTTTCTATTCTAGTGAACAGGAAGTCTGCTTTTTATCTTTATTTTACCTCTTATTGATTGTTATTGATTGTTCGCCCCGCTTTGATTCGCCCGTTCATTTGTTCAGTTGAACATTAATGAGTGGCTCGTAAGGCCAGACAGGAACCGATGAAGGCAAAAAACAAACTAAAACCGGCAACTCAAAGTCGTAGCGTGTCATGTAATAATAAGATTTTCTTGATTCACACCGGGAGATTCAGGAGGTGAAGTGGGCGGCAAGTAGATTTGCCACATTTTTTTGATTTACCACATCTAATTGATGAAATCAAGTTCATTCAAATGCTCATCATATGGAAGTTAAATCGATCTATCAAATGAAGCAGCTTTTTCCCCACACATCCAGAGTAATACAAATGAAGAAACGAAGCCATTTTTTAAACTTTTCTATTTTATCATCACTTTTTAACAAAACACAACTTTCCAAATTTTCGTTGCAGATAGAACTTTATATTCCGCATATAAATAAAGACGCAAACAATTTGTTTTAATTGTCTTTTGCTTCTGTTCCCTTTTATGACATTGATTTAATCCAAAAAGTGGTATCGTTATTTTCAACTGTTTTTAATCAAAAGTGTTTTAACTATTACAAAATTTTATGGTGAGTTTTGGCTCGCCTGATACATTATGTCTTAAGAAAAGCTAATAAAATAGCTAAATTTATTTTTTTCTTGGTATTATTTAAATATATTTATTTAATCAAATTGATGAAAATGATTAACTTTCTAATGTTTATAAGCTCAATTCCGTTCAAAGAAGGATAGATCTTTGAAATTTAGAAATGGGAAAGGCATTAAACCATTTACAAGATTAAAAATGAACAAACGTTAATGTAAGTCATTTGTATTAGAAATGAACGCCTGCAAACTATGCACACGATTGAAATCCAGGGTTTTTCAGAGTTCAAGCAAACTATGATAAAACTTTTGTAATGACTATGATTTTAAGCTTATATATATATATATATATATATATATATATATATATATATATATATATATATATATATATATATATATATATATATATATATATATATAGTGATGTTCAGAATTACACCAATTATGATATAAGCGATTAATCCTTAAGTAAAACTCTATAAATTTTAGTAAGAGCAATCAAGAATTTCCTTTGACCAGTTATTTTCTTGTAGAGGCACGTTTGGATGGCCATGCAACTTAGAACTCAACTCTTCGAAACTCAGTGGCTACCGCCATATAATATTACCAATAAGAACTGTAGACTGTGTTTATGAAAAATATTAACTAAAATTTTATAATTTAATTAATAATACAAATTAATAAATATTACAGTTTAATTAATAATATAACATAACATAACAAATTCTATATAAACCATAAAAATTTAATTTAATTTCGAAGAAAAATTTAATTTCGAAAAAATTTAGAACTGGAAGAAAGATCTACAGCTGAAAAATGAAAGCCGTAAACAAGCAAAAATTAATGAACGTGCGCTTGTAAATGAACAAAAGATGCTGGAGACGCCAAGGGTAGCTGTACCGCCTTAGCCACCGAAATTGTGTTATCTTCCCTGGTTGGCGACTGACGTGCTTTCAGACGTTGTAGATAGATAATCGAATAATAAGACACTCTGAAAAGTAAGATGACTCTTTGGAAATACGAAGTGACCCCAGGAAATTTAGGGTGGCATCTTGGAAATACAGGAATAAAGCAAACAGGACTAGCACAAACGAAAAATACCCTCTGAGTGTTTGTAGTAGGGAGGGAGAATACATTACCCATATGAATGATTTCAATAATAATGATATGGAATTGAAACAAGCTACAACGTGTGATTGCGGCAGGAAATTCGACAGCCTGCAAGGTTTACATATCCATAAGCCACATTGGTGCAGGCAACGCAGTTACACTATTGTAGAATGTGAGTCGAATGATGGGGTCATGAATCCGGACTACACCCATAGTGTTCAAGTTCCCATTGCTGAGCGTCAGTACACTGGAAAATTTTCAAGCAAGCCATGAATTCAGTGGCCCAAAGGCAATCAGAGAGCTATTTGGTCGAATCTTGGTCAGGAACTCTCATTAATACTTACCAAATGGCCCCCATTAGCCAGCAGATCAGATCTTTCTGCAGAGTT
Source organism: Acanthosepion esculentum (assembly GCA_964036315.1). NCBI lineage: Eukaryota > Metazoa > Mollusca > Cephalopoda > Sepiida > Sepiidae > Acanthosepion > Acanthosepion esculentum. The sequence continues at coordinate 152,750,159 of OZ038477.1, forward strand.
GTGCACGAGGTTTGTTTTGAGTGGTTTGGTGTGGCAACTGCAAGAGGGGACAGGAAAGAAGAGAAGCGACCAAATAGACGGCAGATTCAGCAGGGTAAACTAAGAGCAGAGCAGAGAGTGTGAAAAGCCGGCTCAAAGAAGCTCCAATTCATGAGAGGACAGGCCTTAAAGACTCGCCTAAGGATATTACAGAAAGTATCTTAGTGATCTCTAGAGCTGAGAACCAAAGATAACACCAGGTGAAAAAGCGACAGTCATTTTACAATAATCCTTTGGCTTTTGCTAAGACTAAGAGCGGCAAACTCGACGTACAGTAGGAGGAACTCGAGAACCATCTGAGGATGACGTATTCTGATGCATGGAAAGATGTTCACACCTTTCCCAAGGGTATTAGCACATAAGTGAATGTAATGGATTCGACTGTAATTCGAACTCGGCTGTCTGATTCCTCAGTCCAAGCAGCGATCCATTACTCCACCGTGCCTTTTCTTTCTTTCTGTCTCTGTCTGTCTGTCTTTCTGTCTCTCTCTATATATATCTGTCTGTCTCTCTCTATATATATATATCTGTCTGTCTGTCTGTCTCTTTCTATATATATCTGTCTCTGTCTCTGTCTCTGTCTCTCTCTCTCTCTCTCTCTCTCTCTCTCTATATATATATATATATATATATATATATATATATATATATTACAAAGAGTTAATCATACCTTGAATCAATCAATCAAGCCAACCTTCCCCCTACCGCTATAAATTAAATAAATTTTATTAATGACCATTAATTTTGTTTTAGTAATTTTTATTGATTTTTCTTGTCTCCGTATCAGATAACAGGAATTTGGATTATATTTGTGTAGGAATTGTCCATATGTTCGCCTATAGAGTCACGTCATTTGTAATTATCAAATATGGAATATAATAATATAATGTTATAATTTAACAAGAAAAATATTATGTTTTAGCTTTTTCATTATGGCTTTTTGTTATAAATATAACAATTTTCATTTAAAATACGAGTTTGGATAAAAAGGTATTTTAAAATGTATATAACATATTTAATAAGTTTGTTTTCTGATTAAACAGTTCTACAAATGATGTCACTTATACGATACACGTATAACGTTTTAAAAGGACCAGGATGTAAGAAATGATACTATTTGTTAATGTTACTGGCATTAAATAAAATAAATATTTATGCGTATTATATTGAACTCATTATATAAACACACTTTAAAATACCGTCTTCTGTTGAGAAAGATATTTTGTTGAATTATTACACATGACGTCACTTATAAGTTACGCACTTCTTAGAATTAAATGAATACTAGTGTTTAGAAAAATGTCAGGATGTTGCCCAAAATCCTTGTCTACCATATGTATGTGTGTGACGGTAGTCGACTCGTTATCGAGCAAAACATTTTTTTGCCTTATTTATTATTTTGTGACTATAAATGTTGCCAGGAATTCAATATATCATTATTTGATTGACATGGACCTGACATGTCTACAGAGATTACTTTTAAGTCCAGAACAGATTCACATATATGTTGACAGATGGAACAATTAAAATTACCTGCCGAATTGTTGCTACGTGTAACAGTTGCTGGATGGATGCCGACAGACCGATGGGTTTTGTGTGGCGTTTTAGATCCAATAAATCTATCTATCTATCTATCTATCTATCTATCTATCTATCTATCTATCTATCTATCTATCTCTCTCTCTATATATATATATATATGTGTGTGTGTGTGTGTGTATATATATATATATATATATATATATATATATATATATATATATATATATATATATATATACTCGGCCCATGCTTTGCCAACTATTACATGTCCCACGTAGAAAATACGATATTCATACAAGTCCTTAAACCGAAGATATACGTACGCTACGTAGACGATATTTTCATTTTACCGAACAACATTAAACAAATAGACACACTTAAGACCACATTTGAGAAAAACTTCGTCCTTAACTTCACTTATGAACTTAGCCAGAAAAACAAACTTCCATTCCTCGATGTCCTCGTTGAATACAGCAATAACACTTTCATTACATCCTTATACAAAAAACCCACCAGCAAGAACTCCTGTCACCTAAACTTTAAAAGCGAATGTCCACTTAGGTATAAAATAGCTGTAATAAAAAAACTTTCTAGAAAGAGCACACCAAAATTCATCCTCTAGACTACTCTTCCTCAAAGAACTTAATAACGTAAAATAAACCCTAATCAACAACGGCTTCCCTAACCATCTTATAGACCAACAAATAAGACTATTTCTCCCTAAAGTAAGTAATAATGAAAGTGAAAACAGTCAAAAATCGCATACACATTTATTACAAAAACCAAATGCATAAGAATTACAAACAAGATGAAGGCTCACTAAGAGATATTATAAAGAAATACACCACCCCAATCGACCCAAATAAAAAATCAAATTAATTATCTATTATAAAAAATTTAAAACAGCTAACCTCATCCTCAAAAATAACAACACGCCTGATAAGTCAAAATTGCAAAGAACGAACATTATTTATGAGTTCAAATGCCCCTTAAGGAACTGCGTTCCTAACGAAACCGGACTCATAAATAATTACATCGGTTACACAACCACATGCTTATCCAGACGTCTTACGTTACACCTATCCGATCACAGCTCCATTAGAACCCATTTAAACACACACACAAAAATGTACCAGACTCCATTAGAAATATACTAGTAGAAAACACAAATATATTAATTGCTTCCACCTGTAAAAAAATGTTAAAAATAATGGAGGCTTTAATAATAAAAAAGAAAAAGCCTACCCTTAACAATATTAACTACGAACAAAGCCACAACTTGCTAAACGTATTTGAAAATTAAAACACCACTACTACACACTAAGACATATACATAATGCCTCACACTCAATTAAGCTGAAAAATCAAATCATCCTTGATAATGGCTAAAGGTATAGCCGAAAGCGCTCGGAAAAATAAAACATTTGGACAGTTCTTACACACCTTTTGTCCAGCAAAGAAAGCTCTTGTTCGTACACAAGAAAAATTAAATAAAAAACTTAACCGTAGTACCTTGTCTGTCGTTTTTAATGAAACTTGCATATATATATATATATATATATATATATATATATATATATATACAAATCATAATTTTCTGGTCTGACTGACTACCACTGTCATCAGATCTGACCACTTCATGAATGTGTGACTGCCATGCAGGAAACTGACAGTCGTTGTCGGTCAGACTTGCACCAGAAAATTATAATCTGTATAATTTGTCTGCCATTACGCCATTGTGCTATCTTCTTTCCTATGTATTTTTCAAGTGTGCTACTTTTGTAGTCGCTTGTTTTTGTATTTTAATCAAATATATATATATATATATATATATATATATATATATATATATATATATATATATATATATATGCAGAAATATAGTCTTAAAGTGTGCTATATTTATGGGGTAAAGTGCTCAATATCAGAGATAGAGCGTGTGTAAATATAAAAGTGGACATGGAAGTCAGCACTTAGAGGTGACAGTCTGTTTCATGCTAGTGCAATCGTCAGGCGACTAGTGCTGTTATTTTTCTCGGCTATTTATATAAGGGTCAGTGGTGCATTATGGGTAGTCTATTTTGGCGGTTACTTTTACCGGAAGTGGCTTATTTGTTTATTTATTTATGTCAAATTGTTTTGCTTGTTTTTTTATTTTTATTTTTATTTTTTATCTTATATATTTATTTATTTATTCTTTTATTTTGATCGGTGTTTTTGGTTAACGTAGTCAAAATTTAAACTATATAAACAAATTTTGACTACGTTAACCAAAAACACCGATCAAAATAAAAGAATAAATAAATAAATATATAAGATAAAAAATAAAAATAAAAATAAAAAAACAAGCAAAACAATTTGACATAAATAAATAAACAAATAAGCCACTTCCGGTAAAAGTAACCGCCAAAATAGACTACCCATAATGCACCACTGACCCTTATATAAATAGCCGAGAAAAATAACAGCACTAGTCGCCTGACGATTGCACTAGCATGAAACAGACTGTCGCCTCTAAGTGCTGACTTCCATGTCCACTTTTATATTTATATATATATATATATATATATATATATATATATATATATATATATATATATATATTTAAATAAAAACAGATTACTTTAAGGTTCCATATAATAAATTATTTCACCACAGCCCTTTTAAAGGACAGTGGATCATCAGATTTATTTCCAAATGTTTAGCTCTGATTTACATTGAGCTCTCTGGATTCTATCCTCATTGGGTATTCCCATACGGATTACCTAGTTTTTCGTAAACTATATATATATATATATATATATATATATATATATATAGCGGTGCGTGTGCAAACGCGCATGTGATCGTGTTAGGTGTCCCGTATACTGTCAGGACGTGAGCAATCATGACTCCTCACAGCTTCCTGTTCGTTTTGGCTATAAGCAACGTTTGCGACATTTGTTCCTTTGCCATCTATCCCAGTCCCACTTCTGCCATCTGTCTACACAAATTTGTTACACATGTTATTCACGGTTTTACTCTGTCGCTCTTCCTCTCAATATGTCTTGTGAGTGTTAAATTATCCAAGCCCTCCTTCCTAATTATGCGTCCCCGAAATGTTAACTGTCTTTATAATGTATAAATGTCGTTTTGTTCGCATTTTCTTTAGAACTTCGTCGTTGTTTACATATTCTGTCCCTGATATTCTTAGTATCCTACTGTATAAACGCATCACTGTCGCTTCAAGTCTCATCTTCATATCTGAAGAAACTGTCTTGTATTTACTGCAATATAGATCGGTATGACATAACAGTTCAGCACTATTTTCCTTTTTCATATCAATTCGCTCCAAGTAATGCCACTAAGACGCAAGGGGCTAGTGGAAGTGAAAGAGAATGTATTCCTATGACTTAATATTGTGGTTAGCCTCTGGAAGGTACTCTTCGCTCTTCCAATGCGTATTCGAATTTTCGTCGTCTCTTCTATCATTACCAAGATAAGTACACTTTCATACCTTATTGTTAACTACGATACATTTTTTTTACATTTAATAGTTAATAGAATTAATAAACATTTTCATTATGACGAATTTGTCTGAAGGTAATGGAAATAATGATAGAAATATTAACGAATTTAGCCATAATCTTTCGTAAATTAATTTAATTTGTGTATTTCTTTTTCTTACATACGCATATAGAGGTATTCCTGCTGTAAAGCGATAGTTATTCTAACCAATGCTGACCTAGTACGTAAAGTAAACATTACAGGACGAAACTCCAATCTTGCAATTGACGAAAGAATAACACTTCATTTGTTTTGCGGTCATGTTTTGGGCTAGAATTTATGTTTTTATTTATTGTTTTTAATTTTTCCTCTTCCTGAATATGTATTATTCTCAACATTTACATCTAGCAACAGTATTAATCAGTGTTCATTAATTGTATTCTTTCATTCCTATAATCTTTCAAAGCGGGAAATAATATGACGTGTGTTTATTTTGTTCCGATCTTTTTGTTCACAGATGATCGATCGATTTGTATAAAAAAATAAATGATAGCTTTTCTTGGTAAAAATTAGGTCACTTGCCAGTATTTTTCTCCGAGTGAACATTATTCATACAAATTAAGGAATTAACAGACACTTTTTATGATGAGATTTACTATATGCAATTACCGTTAAGAAATTGATTTTCTGTATCATTTGTCTACATTGGCTGGGTGAGAGGGAAACTATTAAATATTGTCTGTTTATTCTAACGATTAAACATAGCATAATCTGTAGGATTAAAACTAATCATGATTTAATACTGATTGTTATTAATCTAAAAATCTTGTTCTAATCATTATTTGTGATATATATATATATATATATATATATATATATATATATATATATATATATATATATATATATATATATATATATTATGTATCGAGCACTGTTTTAAAAAATAAAAACAAAAATACTAAAGAAATTCGGATCATCAATCTAACAGTTCTTTCCTATTATATCAATACACACACACACACACACACACACACACACACACATATATATATATATATATATATATATATATATATATATATATATATATATATATATATATATGTATATATGTTGGGTGATCGTCGCGATAAGGAAAAAATGTGCGTGGAAATGTTATCAAATTTTTTTCAAATTTATTAACTCCAACAATAATCAACTGCGAAGAAATTGATTTAAAATACTTCAAACCAAAGATTGAATCAAAATGAAGGAACTGTTAATGGGAAAATTTGATTAATCAACGATGATAATAACGTTAATAACAATAATTCTGCTTTTTTTTCTTAGTTTCTTAGATAGCGCTTACGTTATGCCCTACAAATATCTCATAGATGATAGTAAACTATTCCGTTTTGATCACACGAGGAGAGATAGAAAAGGCATATCAGCGATGCTGTTTACTTTCAGCGATAAAAGGAAGGCGATAAATCTTTTGTACGCACTATTTTTGTTTGTTATTGCAATATATTTTTATTGTTATTGCAATATTGTGTTAAAGCTGTTAAGCTCAAATGTTTAACGATGTGATAGGGAATTTCCACTGTATTTCATAGTAATATATCTCGTAAGGAGGTTATTAATTCGTTTAATCAAGAATTATTATTTGTCCTAAAATACAAATATGAAAACCGTAAAGTTTCCATGGGTATTTCTAGTAACAGTTGTTATTATTATTGTTGTTGTTGTTGTTGTTATTGTTGTTGTTATTATTTTAATTAAATGATATCCTCTCCGACTCGGATGTTTCAGCAGGGTGATGCTGATCATATCTCAGTTTCTACTCGTAGTTTAGAGACACATCGCTTTCCCCAGCACATGAATTCTTCCAAGCGGTGTGATGGCATCTGTGCACTACCAATGATATAAGGTGTCCTTCAAGGCAGAAAGATTCCTGGAAACAGTCTCGATCGGGCCAACCACAAAAGAGACAACTTGAGTTGCTGCTTGGTATAATACACCGATTTGCATTGTCTGGTCTTGGTACCTCCCTATTTTCGCCTGTTTCACCTTCACGGTGTTCTTATCTCAAAAGGTACCACACGTCTATCAGGATCCATTCATGGCTGCTCTTGTGTACATAGATGATATCAGCGCAATTGCTCTCCAAGCGCTTGTCAGTCAAGATGATCATATCTCACATGAGCTTCACTTATTATTTACAGTTTGCTATTTGATACAATCTTTTACCAAGAGGTAAAGTACGTTTTTTTCAGAAGCTATTGAGCATATTATATTGAGAGAGTTTTTTTCTGTGCAGTGATGAGTACAGCCTTTTGTATCCCAGAAAGTGAATGGTTTCGCGCGATTCTCTTAATATATGTATCAGTATTTTTTAATCATTGCTATTACTCCGACTATTATTGGAGTAGTAGTTGTGTTTAAATGACACATTCTTTTTCAGTTTCGATTCTACCTTATATTTTGAAAATTAATGTCCTTATTGATATGGCAATTCCTGCAGACTGCAATGTATCTTTGAAGATATTCGAAAAGCTGTCAAAATAC